>LKNJ01002506.1:0-60666 GCA_002120245.1 Maccullochella peelii
ATGCATGTGATTAAGCCCCATGGGCTATGGCATCAAAATCTCACTCCAGCCAGGTACCCAAAGTTGGCAACTGATATACTCAGTGTGTGTGTGTATATATATATGTATATATATACACTGAGTATATCAGTTTTCTTCATCATGTCTTGGTCTCCATTAATAATGTAAATGATTGGGTGATTGGCAGGAAGGATGATGTAACTGAAGGACAACTTCTCTTCTATTTTCTCTACTGCTGCTTACTTACTTACTTACTTACTTATTCACTTATTGTTGGAGGTCATTTAGCAGTTAACTCTAGAAAATGTGCAACAATTTACAAGGACAGCTAGTGCCAGGGAAGTGTCAGTTACATCCTTGACCTATTGCAGGTTGCAAAATAAACACAGACACACACAGAAGCCATCTGTGGCCATCTTGACAGACATGCACCCATGTCCAGAGTTAAATTAGCTGCTAGTTCTGAGGTCTGATGGGGAAAAGACAGGTTGTCACACTGGGTTCCCAAAACAAATCACCAGTTAGAGAACAATCAACATGCCAGTTCATTGTAGATTCCCAAAAACATAACTTCTTGGCAATCACAGAAGGGGAATACTTTAAAATAAGCTGCATCTACTTTCATTCTGGATAGTGTCATTTCAAAATAGCTTGAAAAGTGAACATATAAAGATTTTTCTTGTAAAATGCATCACAAGATTTAAAAAAAAGTGCCATTGACTTTAAAAATAAGTTAGCATCAGCTTCAACCCAGCAACCTAGTGATCTTAAAGTAATCTGTACATTATGAAAGACTCTTTGGGGAGTGAGAGAGCAGAGAAACTAAATTCTGCATGGTGTAGGAATAGAAGTGTTGTGCTCTGAGATGAGCAACATGTTCCCTGGCAAAAGAAAAAGAAAACAGGTTTTGAGTTGTAGGCTAACAGATCAGGAATCAAAATCACAACAGATCAACATTTCATACAAGGACCTCATTCACAGAGCGAAATTATTCCTTCCTTCTTGAGAAATGTGGCTATGTAAAACCGATGTTTTTCAGTGAACATTGTAAATTACAAATTAGTCTGTCACTCTTTCAAAAAATGACGTTCGAACAAATAAGGAAGATCAAAGCTAAAAGGGGACTTTGGATTTGTTGTTGTGGTAATGTTACCGCAAGGCAGATGCATTTTAGAAAAGTCAGCAAACAGCCTACCTTTATCCATCTATGGTGTTGAATGCAAAATGCTTCCACACGTTAATTGTCAGATTGTTGAGAAGTAATGTACTCTTGCGCCGTTGGAGTACAAGATGTGGCCTGTTGCACTTGCAAAAGCTCTGAAAAGCTAGTGGGCGGACCTTTGAGTTGAGGCTATTTTGTCACACATGCTGTGAATTTACAGACTGGATTTTGAATGAAAAGTGACAACCCACTTTTCACAACCCACACACAGTATAAAAAGCACTAATGAAAAGTCAGATAAATGAAGAGAACCAGAAGGAAAAACATCCGACTCCATGATGAAGATAGTGTTGCAGATAGTGACGTAAAGTAGCTATAATCAAAATGTATCACTTGACAAGGGGGAAAAAATGTGACGATGCTCAAAGTGATGAAACTACAGAGAATTATAACCTGAACCTGCAGCTCCCCTCTCCGCCCTTACGGAACCTAATAGCAAGTTTCAGCTCATTGTTTAGCTGTCCGGCCCATAACTTTACCACTGTTTTGGCTCTCATAGTGTAGTTTTTTGGCTGCAGCAGGCAAAACTCAACTGCTCAGCACCAAACAGTAGCTATCTGGTGAACATAGTGGAGCATTTAGCAGCTCAAGAGCCACACATTTCCCTCAGGAGTTGGTAGAGAGCAAAAACAGAGCTAAAAGAGAGTGAATACTGGACTAATTCACCAGATGGTCAGAAACAAGACTCCAAATGAATACTAATGTTGCTCTGTAACTGCAGGATGCGTAAATAAGCAAGTGTTTACTAAAAAAAAGTTTGTCGTATCAATTTAAAAGGTGATGATATGTCAGTGTTATGTTCACATCTTGTTTTCTGCTGCCCCCAAGTGGCCAAAAAATCTGCTGTTGCAGGTTTAAACAAAAGTAAATGTTTTGTCTATATCCAAGGCAATACAATACCCTGGTAAGATGACAACTTTCAAGACAATGCTACCCAGTTTGGAGAAGGGATTCAGGGGATTAATAGAGAGTCTGTACTGTCAGATGTCCATTCATCAACAGAGTTGAACACTAATTAATTAAAACAGCATCTCTATCAGATGGAGAGGTCAGACCCTAGGCTATATAACAATGTGTTGATTTTGACTGTAGCTCTTGACAGGAGTCTGCCAACAGTGTCCAAACACCTCAAATGACCTTTCAGCACACCTGTGTTTCCTTCTTCTGCGAGTGGCAGGCATGACCATAATTAAGTTTACTGCTCAAGGGTCTAAGGATGTGATGGTGGTGTCATTGGTGGCTGTATTCGGGGCTTGAACTCTATCACGTAGAGTTGAACTAGTTGCAAGACCCTGGTGACAATGTTCCATTCATTGAGTGGAAAAGGTCAATGCACTGTTCATCTCCAGCCGGGTTTCCACGCACCGCTCTAGTCAAAGCACGTGTGCAGTAGCTCCGCACAGCTGCTCTGCAACATAACTGGTTGTGGATTCTTCCTGCTCAGTGGGAAACCACATGTACAAGGTTCAGTTTGGTGTCACAGACTTGCATATTTCTGGGGTATTATTTTTGTGATAAAAAAACAACAACAAAAAAACATCTGCAGATGGTGCTTTTACTTCTTTTATTTGCACATGTGTGCAGACTATTGCTTCAGAATCTATTCCTCTTGCATCTATTTCACAAGCTTTTCATGAGTCTAATTTGCATTATGTTTTGTCTCAGTCATTTGGGTGTTATGATTGACAGGTGTGGCTGACATGCCAGTGATAGCATGGATATCTCTGTAAGCCTGCACTAGTGCAAAAATATGGAAATTTGATATGTTATGGTGGCACTTTAATTATTATTCAGATATTTGGGAGGGTGTTGCTGAAGGTGCTTGGAATTCCATCATCATAACTTACATTCCTGGCAAAATAGTCATGTAGATGAGAGCAGACATCTTTCTGGGACCTTTCTGTTGCCTTTCTGTTCTGCTGCTCAGCTGTGGTTACCAGTTGAAGCATGCTAGGTATGCTAGTTAGAATGCTGTCTCACCTTGAGGCTGTATTAACAGCAAATGCATGCTTGTGGATCACTTTGAAAAAATCAAGTGAAGAATTTTTGCTATTAAATATAATTGTCCACTTTAGATATGTATTAATTAAGCTGTGTTGACAATCTTGAGCTATCTATTGTTTGTGCCCAGGTACATGGGAGGCTTATGGCAGGCAATCTGCACAAAATGTCTTTGAAACACTTTCACATTCAGCAACTACAACCACAGTAAAAGAGTATGTCCTTTCAAGAAAATAATAATTGACGTATCCTGATAGAACAGTCCCCAAAAAGTGGAAGCAAACATTCACCTTCTAATTTGTCCTGGTTTGAGAAATACGTCTTTCAGTTGGCAGGTTCTCCGTCTAGGCTGCCTGCCAGAGTAAGAGCTGGTGACATCAGTCAATGTCAAGATTTAAATCACAGGAAAAGAACAGATAAAATAGCCCTGGTAAAGTCACAAATACTTGAAACAGCAGTGGGAATCTCCATCAATGAATCTCCGTCTTCTCACACCGTTCATTTTTTTTTTTTCAATTTTAAACATTTGAAAATGGATAGTGTTTGACTGATGAGGGTCAATCAGCTCTATCACCAAAGTGATCGAATGAATGATCAAAAGTGATAGAATTTAAAGTGTTGGGAAACTCCATGGTCCAATTTTTCATGTACAAGTCAGACAGGATAAATATCTACCTAATATTTGAATACATACAATACTTCTTATAAAAATGATACAAATTGTTGGCTCAGTGAAGAAGAGAGAAACTGTTGTTTTCTTTATGTATCTGAGGGGAAAGGCAAACCCAGGTGCACAATACACCTGAGGAAAGGTGCTGTCTTTGTTCTATTCAAAGGCTCTGTGTGTGTGTATGAGGAAGACCTACTTTGTTGGCATGAATGTGTGCTACTTTGCACAGGTGTGGCTTTTCATGGGCTTATACTTATACCTATTGTGTCGCTAACTTGCAAAAATCAACAACCACAGCCCCTCTCTCGGTTTAGAAAAACTCAAAAGAAACCAAGGCTCAGCAGATCCAAATCAGAACGTTTTTACGCTGACCAGTTTAATCCAGGGGCCCGTCGTCTTACAAAGCAAAATTAATAGGTTAGCGAGCTGTCTCTGCAGGGCTGAACTCCGACTTTTCCATCTCTCAGTGGTGGTGGTGACTCACTGCTAAGTGGGAAAGATCACCATGGCAACATCTGCTGCACAGCTAACCTTATTTGGAGCAGTTTAAGTTTAGGCTTAAGTGACCATTTCTACAATATCCCGCTGTCAACAAAACCGTTCCCTCTGATAATCCCCAGCAGCAGAAACAAGATTACATTTTTCTGTATTGCAATAGTTTGTTTTAAATAACAATATAGTAAGCCATACATAATTTGCAAATAAGACAATACATTTACCGTAGGTTGTGTTTACAGGATGATTATTTTATACTTTTCTACTATTTCTATATATTCTAGTTGTGTGCTTACACTAGATCTTTTACTCCATTGAATCATATCACTTTTCCCACTGCAGCGACATTCTTTCCCCCTTGTGGATCAGTGCCTTCTTCTTATCAAATAATGGTTTGCTCTTGATGTGTTGATGTTTGACACTCCCTCTTTGTAACAGACATAAACTCTTCAATGTCAATATCACGTGGGTTAACAGAGCCTAGTGCTGAACAATCCTGTGTTAATTGGGTCAGGTGATAAGTAATCCGGGTTCAAAAGCACCAGGTCATTGATAATCCTAGATTAACAATGCCAGGTGAAAAATGATCTGGCGTTAACAGCGGCAGGTGCAAATAATCCTGGTTTGACATAGCCTGGTAATTAATATTCTTAGGTTAATAAAGACAGATTGTAAATAATCCTGGGTTAACAGAGCCAGATTGTGCATAATAACAGAGCCAGATGATGGATAATCCTGGGATAACAGAGAAAGGTTATACATAATCCTGGGTTAGGGTTAAAGAGCCAGTCGCAAAAAAAAAAAACACACCCTGAAGATGTTGGACTTGGTATAGGAGACAGGTCCCAGATTGTGCTGTATTCCATGTTTTCTTCCTCTTGCTTAATGGGCTACTTGTCCATAGGCCAATATCAGAAAATTTGTTAGATAAATTCATATTTTATACTTACCAAGGTGACACGGTCATTGGGCTTGGACAGAATTTGGAATGATATGCTGCATTGCATTTTGCACCAGTGTGTCAGTGTCTGTTTGCCTATTGTTGTTTGCCAACCACTTGTTGCAGTGTTTTTCTCATTTTATCTGTTACCTTTTCCGTGCTCGACTCACTGTGAAATGATCTGTAGGATTGCTGTTATTCAATCATCACATTTATTTTTGTACTGACCTTTCTAAAGGTGAGTTGGCTTTATTATGCTGGCACTCGCTCCTACCTGGAGTGCTCCCTAGATAGATGCTGCGCATTTTTAGTCATTAAATGCATTCAGAAATGTGTGCCATTCACCTTAGTGCCCCTAAAAACATCTAATAGAGGTTAACAGAGGTTATGTATAACTGCATTTGTTTATTGTATGAGTGTGCGTGCCACAATGAGTGTGTCTGATTTCCTGTGTACACATACATCGGCCAATTGATAGCAGCGTTCAGTATTATGTGAACAAGAGCTCACTTTTCAGCTGACGTGGCGTAACATTGTGTTCTTCCTTTTTTGTGACTCTGTCCTTGTCTCTGAAAAAGCATTATCACCTTGCACTCTATCTCCCCGCATCATTTCCCTCTATGGGCACCTGTTTGGCTGTCAGGGCTCCCTGGTGTTTAGAGGGACCGGCCCGCTTATCCAGAGGTCACACTTACAATTACAGCCCAAGCCATCGCCAAGTATTTGTTGAAACAGCCTTGAACAAAATGCTGAGGTCCTAGCTTTGCGATGCTTGGTCACATGCATGTAGTAACCCTAGTGCGCTGTTTACACAAAGCTTTGGCATGAATAAGCCAAACTGCATACAATGTTGCTCTCCATATGAGGTGACCTTACATAATATAACAGTTTTCTGTGCAGTGTTTTCTTGTTCACATCAAAATCTACCAACAACCTTTTTGTCTGAGTCTGCATTTTGCACAGATGGTGATGATCGAAAGTGAAACGAATTAAGATATATACCTGGCACAGAATATTAAAGTAAGCCAGAGGCATCTTCACCAGGTTTCTTATAATTTAACTGTGAGCTTACCCATGTTGGTTTGAGTTGCGTGTTGTTTTGTCAGATAATCATTGTTTTTTTCTTTTATTTATTTATTTATTTATTTTGAGCATATAGATGCTTTCACTCAACACAGGAGGGCACTTGGCTTCCATGAAAGACCGATCATTTTAATTTCTTAAAAGAAAAAGGCTAAAATGGCAGCTTGGAAACTTAGTGTAAGCAGATGCATGGCTTACCAGAGGTTAAACCTGAGGGCCTTGTCCCATAGTGTAAGGACATTAACCAACTCATTCTCTCAATCTGGGATCAAATATAAACATTTGACAGACAATCTGTTATCAGAGGACTACATCATATGATTGAATTAGGCTGTTGAGTCAGATAAAATATGACTTTACCCTCTCCCACTTGTAAATATCATAAGTAGGACAGGCGGCTGTAATATTGCTGTAGCAATAACAGCAGAAAAGGTTTCTGCTGAAATAGATGGCCATCTGAAGAACCCTCTGGCCATGGGAAACAGACATACTGCCTGGTTAAAGTACACCCTCCAAGCTTGGGCCAATCTGTCACCTTGCACATAGTGCCTCCTGTTTTGGCTCGCTATCTGTCTTTCTCTCTGTCTCTGTCTTTAGCTGACTTACTTCTCCACCCTGCCTGCTACTGTACAGTCTGCAGGGTCTATTTCTGTTCAGTTCACTGAGATCCGAACAGGTTGGAGAGGCTCTATCTGTGCCCTCCAGTTGTCTGCATCGTGGGAGTCCAGCAGGCAATGTGCCCCATAGTCTGCTGCATGCTTTCCCCGAGATTTTTTACTGCTTATTTTTGCTTAAGTAGCATGTTTGTATTTGCCTTCATCAATCTGTTGCTCTGCTTTGGTCTCTCTCTCCCCCTCTCTTACTAATGTGCAAATAGGCAACATAGATTTTTATATATATCTTTTATACAGTATATATGTTTAATGCTGCTGTGTACAAAATATTTGTATACTGATTACATCTGCCATGTTTTTAATCCCACATTTTTGTCTGTTAGCATGATCTTAAATTATAATTTGGTGGACTGTGGGCACTGAGCCAAGGATGAACTGAACAGGTTTTTGGTGGTAAAGTGCTACAGTGTGGCCATTTGTAAAACACTTATTTCACGCATAACTATGGAACAAAGCCTGCCTCCACATCTGTTAATACTGTATAAGATAAAAATTATAAAACATTTTTGTTGTTCAGTCCAGTTGATTTTTAAAAAAAAATTTTGTCAATCATTTTGTATCCTTCCCATGACATACCTGAGGGGGGCAGAATATTAGAAACAACTCTGAATATAATGCAGTCCAGTACAACAACACCACTAACTATGACCTTGATGCCAACATATAATGGAATTAATACCTCTATGACAAAGTCAACAAAAACTGAACAGTATAGGCATCCTAAAAGTAGACTTTATGGCAGGGCTGTTGTATTGGACTGCATTAGATTGTACAGTATATATTCCTTTTTTGTCATTGTTTCGAAAATCATAATATATTATTGGAGCCAAAATTTAAAGTCATAAAGCTGTTTTTTAAGTTAAATATCATAGCAACTACTGCACATGTAGGCCTTCCCCTCTCCATTTTGAGCCTTTTGTAGCATGTACTTGTTAGAAAACAGCGCTGCTTATGTGGAGAGCAGAAATAGAATGTCAATTACTGAGATATACTGTGTCTAAATTTGGAAGCCGGGGCTCTCCTCTTCGAGGCAGAACAGGATGAATGTGAACCGGAGGCTCCCATGGGTAAGAAAACATCTGCCAGCCAAACAAGGGGTGGGGGGACAAGCTTCTCTTCTGGCCACGGAAATACAGTATTTAAGCCTGGAGGTCTAACACAGAGCTACACTGCTGCTCACTCATCACTAATGTTTGGAACACGTTGCTGTATTTAGGTGAGTTTCTTTGGGACAAGTCACACCTGCAGGCTACCATGTTCTAAGTATCCTAATTTAAACTTGTGATATTTGATTCTTCGATCGGTGGGAGTGTGTCTGCCAGTGTATGAAGCAATGCAATGGCTGTATCTTGAGGCTCGTTTTACTTTATGTATGAATGAAAAGATAAAAATAGGGTAAATATAAAGACACAAAGAAGGGAGGGTGCAGAGGGTAAAGATCTCTTATTATAATAATAAGGCCAGATAAATGCCAGTAACACAATTTTATATCAAGTGTTACTTTTTCACTGTAGTGCTGCACAAAATATCATAGAAAGTGCTGGTTTAACTTAAAAATACTGCAGAGCTTAATATTTTATTTTCTGTTTTGCATACACTTGAAATTGTGACATGATTAAAAACCTTAAGAGAACAGCACACAGCATGGCCTGCAAATGTCCTCATTTCCCTCTGTCCTATCATATTTTGCACTCCACTGAATCTGCTATACTCTTTAAGAGTTCATTGTTTTTGTTTTTGAACACTTAGCCATTCCCTGATAAAGGTACACAATTAGCTGCAGTGGTAATCAGTTTTTGTTGTTGATATGCATTTGCTGAACATTGTGTTTCTCTTAGGAAATCAGTAAGTAATCATGCAAAACAAAAAGTCAGTGTCTGAGTACAGCATTTGCAGCATTTTTTGCCTATGATTTAGACCTGGACACAACACAAGCAAGTAGAGAAAACATCTTCACCACACCACACATATGTTGCATTTAAAACACAAGCAAATTTAACAAATACATTCACCAATTTGAAAAGGAATATGCCGCATAAAGAAACACACTGCGTACAGTGTCAAATCAACTAGAGAAAAGAGCTTGTAAAATGTAAAATGCAAAGAAATGTGATTTGCATCCAAAATCACAGCTTCAGTGTAACTGTATTGCCTGTGTTCTGGTTTTCGGTTCTTATTTTCGGTTTGCATTTCTTATTTTTGGTTTGTGATTCTTAGTTTTTCTGAGCTAGGTCTTTACAGTAAATGGACAAATGTTCTTAGGGCAGGGATTCTGTGTGGTGTGGCTCTACAGCTCTTCTATTGGTCCGACTAATATACCACTTTACCACCAAAAACTGCCATGAGCTCTATGAAGTGACCACAGAAGTTCAATGCCATAATTAAGTTTTTTTTAACAATACTTTTGGAATATTGGCAACACTTTATTTAGATGCTGTAATGGTGATGCTCAACAGAGAAAAATTGGTCTATAAAGCTGGTACCCTGATAGAAGTCACTACAGACACAGTACACCCTAGCAACCATGTCATTTTTGCTAGCAACCACACAAAATTACCATAGCAAACATTCCAAAAACCCTAGCAACACCCTAGAAACCACCTCCAACACTATAGCAAACATCTAGCAACCACATTAAAAATCATTAAATCAAATAATTAAAAACCACCTATAAATATTCATCATCACTGCAAAATTTAACAATACACTGACCCCTACATAGCAAACACCGAGCAACACCTTAGCAACCTTTTAGCAACAAAGCCACAACATTCTTGATAAACATTTCTGAAGCAGGAAGCAAATTTCATCACAAAATGGTTCATTTTCTAGCTAACAATAGAAGCTGTTTGGAGAGGCACCAAGATCGAGAAGTACTTCTGAGGCACTAGAAATGTGAATTTGACCTTTCAAGATAATGACAGTTCCTAGAAATTTAGTTAAACTTCAGAGAGAATATATAAAAGCAGAAGTGAAGGGTGACAGGGAGGAGGGTGGAGAAAGAGATTTGAAGGGCTATATACCTCATTGTGCAGATTAAAATACATAGACATACTGTATAGGGAAAGGTTTGGGGAAGCTCTTTTTAGTTCTCCCAGTTATAGGTGAATCCGGGTTGTAGCCACTGCCATAACTGCGGTGGCACCTCACTTTTAAACCCGCGTATAACACTGTAATGTATGTAAATTGTTTCAATTTCTAAGTGCTTTTGCCAAGAAATCTGTCAAGGGGATCCTGTACAATGGTTATATGTTGAAAATATGGTCATCAAATGCTATTAAAGGTGATAATCAACTTTATCAACTAAATTGAATCCAGTTTTAACACACAGCTACATGTCTTTTCTGATCTGTGCTGTTAAGACTTTGTAAAAAAAAAACAGAAAGTAAAAGCCAAAAGCATGAAATCAATTTTACTTTCATAAATCTCCATTCAATCCTTATATTTTGACCACATTCCAGGGACCGCCAAAGACCAAGCTGTCTGCCTACAGATGGTGAGTCACCATCCCACATAGCTCTTGCTAGCTTAGTACTACGTTTCCTGACCAAAATTCCACTTTATCTTGTGTTTCCGATTTTTAATAAATGTTGCATTTCTTGTGATTACAGTGCAAGAAATCATGGAGTTTAATTATTTAAATCATGAGCTAGCAAGTAATTCCTGGTGATATTAAGACTTTAAGACTGAATAACTTCTGCTTCTACCTTCCTCTGTCAAAGTGAGTGCCGACTGTGATTAACCCAAACATCTCTGCTTTCACTGTCAGTGTAAATGTGTTCACTTCAACTCTACAACCCCAGTAATGGTATCGGTGCTTGAGAATGCAACACCTAAATTAACCGCCGGATTTGTATATACACCTTCACCTTTTACACTGTGATACTAGTGAATTACAGCAGCAATAATTTCTATCAGCAGCCAATGTTACCCACAGGAATTTGCATGAGTTTACTGACCTAATTCAATTGTCAGACCTGTATCAGGTCCCTTAGTATGACAGAGAAAGAAAGGACTACCTGTCCTGCCGGGCGAGAGAGATTTCCTGCAGTGACTGCCTGAACTTAGTGTGTGTGTGTTTTAAATATGCAACTATGATCTAATGAAAAGTATTTGTAGCACTTTTTAGTATTGCAATTACAGTTATCATCAGTACTCTTATAATGAAATAATATCAAGGTTTGTGCAGTAATTAGTATATCAAGTACAACCGAGATAGTATTTAACAAAATAGTCTTTAAAATTGTACTTAAATAGTAAACTGCAATTATTAAATCATAATAAAAAAGATGTGACACTCTATACTTTTTTCTTAATACTGTATGTTATTTGCAGAACAATATGGCACATACTGACCTTTATGTGTGATTGTTTGAAGATACAGCCTCTGTGTCACAGTGAATCCATTCTCTTATTGTTTTTTATGGAGAGACACAGAAAGAAGGACGGAAAGAAAGAGTCCATCAACGGTCCTCCAGGTGCTCCTGTGCTCGTAAAAGCTTGTTCTGACAAGGTGACAAGCGCCATGAATCCCTGTTTATGAAACTAACCAGACCCCTGTTACAGTGTTCACTCCTCAGTTTGCTGTGCAAAAAGACAGTTCATTATCTCAAAATGAAGTATTCCTTATTTCTTACTGCATCATTATATTTGGCCTTTGTCTGACTCACAGCCTGTTTTCTCTCCACTTTGCATCTGCTCGGTTTTTTGGCAGAGTTGCTGGAAACGAATTGCTGTTTCCCACATGAAAGGTCATGGCTTTGAAAAAACTAATGTAAGCTTTTAAAATGGTGTTGAGCTAGTGAGACCAAAGAAAGCATTAAGTGGCAACACTTTAGAATTTCATAATGAGTACAAAAAGTGTTGCATTCACAACAAAGTGTATTTCACCATTAATTTTTGTTTGAGCAAAAAGGACGGGGATTTGTTATGATATAATGGGGCCTAACAGTAGGTGGTTGCATATTTTTTAAGCGTTAGACTTGTGTTTTTTCTCTTTGTCTCTTAATACCTTTTCTGGAAAATGGAGCTCTATTTAATCCTTATGATTGTGGAGCCTGTATCAATTCAAGGTGGTGATACTATACTTAAATAAATAAATTCATACAATGACAAAATTTTGACTGGATGACCTGCGATATATCATTGTCTCTGCAATTATGAGTGCAAACAGACTTTTATAGCTGCAAACTTTCAATGTAACATCTTTGCTTTTAATAACAAAGCAGCAGGGTGATACCCTAGAAGAATCTTTATCCAAAGAGGACTGAGTATATTGTTTTTTTTGATGAAAACTCAAAGTTCTGTATATGAATCTTCTTATCAAGGTCTTGCATGAAATGTTTTGTCATTTTCGAGGTTGTATGTATGCTTTTATTATGCATATATATTTAGTATTTATTATTATTTATTTATGACATACATCCTTTGTGTGGGTGACTGTATGTGACATGACGACTTTTGTTGCCCAAGACAATAACTAAAGTTTGTTGCACAAGAAACCGACACAGTGCACACACAGGTGACACGATACACATTCCTGCCAATGGTTTCACACTATTCAAATGATCTACAGGTGGCATAACACGCCAAGATATGCAGCAATGCACCTACGAAGACAGGGAAGAAGAATTCAAGACTGTAAACATGGAAGTAAACAATGCCGGATAAAATACTTTTAAAAAGTGGCTTTGCTAATGTTTTTATAAGGAAGAAAATGCATTCACCGTGTTTGTTAGACCTGTAGGATAAACACAATAGGTTTTGGTGAATAACACCAAATGTAAACAAGTAAGTAAAGTCTATTTTAAAGTGACTGGAATTTGCCAGTTAAATTAGCTGTGCGAGGAAAGGTTGCACACATTCACACACCTATATTTTGGACTTGCCTGGTGTTAGTTACATTGAAATCTTCTAAAAGTAGTCTATTAGCATTACCTACTCATTTCCTCATTGAGCAGTTCCACCAAAAAGTTTGGGTAGTTATTAGTTGACTCAAGTGGCTGAGGTGGCAGTAATTCTGTTTCTTCACTCGATTTTCTCTGCAGGTCTTAGTGTATGGACAAGCTGACTTTGCGATCACAAGCCCTCTCCTGCAACCATTAAGCTGCCACTGCCATCGAGGAATATCTTTGTGTCAATTCAGGGGGACAGATTGAGATTGCATGGATACCTTCCAGCATAAGATGCCACATTCACATAATGCATTTTCATCAACAGCTGCTATTTTTAGTATAAACACCCAGATTAATCAGCCCTGGTTGAGAAGCTGCAAAAAATAGGTGCTGGCATTTGGGGTTTGTACTGTATGTTTATGTGCATCTTTAGAAGATTATGCAAAAAAGCATATGTGTGTGACACAAGGCTGAGAGCAGCTAGATATAAACCGCTGTACACTAACAGACAACATCGCTGCTTATTGCAAGAGATCAGCCTAACGGAGTAAGAAACAGATTGGATTCATGTATTCTAAACTAAGCTTAATTAACTCCAGTAATTGAGAGCTGCAGGCAGATAGAAAATGGCATTTGCTCTTTTAATGAAATACACAAGATGAAGCTATTGCCAAGTGTTTTAAAAGAATACAATCTGAAAGAGTATGAACATCAAGGTCATCCCAAGTTGATGATATTGATGTATGTAGGTTGACTGCATGCTGAGAGAAGATTCAAGGTAATAAAACAGCCATTAAAGTAATGACAGCAGTAGAGACGGGTGGCACATTCTCCATTTGTGTTACTCACATGTGCCTCCGACCTGCAGGACTGAAAATACCTGAGGGACCTGTTGCTGCAAAAATCTTGCTACCTTATAAACACAGAGTAGTGCGATCAGCTAGATGTTTGTGTAAACCCATAGGGATTTTTCAGAGGAAGTGGAAAAACACCTCAAACTGAGGCCAACTGGGAGCTTAGTCTTCAGCAGAAACTGTCACACATATCGATGGGTGTGCATACACACATACTGATGTGTTTCTGCAAGTACTTTCATGGTTGTTTGATGTGAGACCAAAGCTATTCACCTGGGAGCACATGGTGTAAATGACATACATTTTCTATTTTGAGAACAGCGAATAAAGTCGAGCTGTATTTTGTCAATTTGTTTGAGATCACACCCAATCAATCACTGACATCTTACCATCACACCATGGTTGGCTGTTGTTTGCACATCAGCAACATCAGAGATTCTATTTGTTTCCTTCATTTTACATTCACTTACTCAGATCAATTAGGTCAACTGAGGTCAAACTTTGAATCAATGCAGTTTGAAAAGTTAAAAGTGTAGATGGACACATCAAGCCTCTGGAAGGCTGCTGTTTGGGCTTTCTTGGTGGTTGTCTGTTGTTCCACATTCTACGAAATAAGCTTATTATCGCAGCTATATTATCTTGCCAAAAGTTAGATGAGATGGTGGATTTCACTGTCGTGTCTGTACGGTGAATATGAAGCTACCACCAGCAGCCAGTTAGCTTAGGTTTAAAACAGGAGAAAACAGCAGCCTGACTCTGTCCAAAGGTATCAAAATCCACTTACCAGCACCTCTAAAGCTCACAAATTAACTGGTAGTTTCTCCTTTGTTTAATCCATACAAAAACTAAAGTGTAAAAACTACGATTCATGGTTTTACAGGAGGTTATGCGCTAGACTATTTCCCTGGTGCAGTAACTTCTTTGAGTCTTCGCTGGTTGGATGGATTGAACAAATAAGATATCACATTTGTGAGCTTTTGAGCTGCTGGTAGGCAGATTTTGTTACATTTCGACAGGGCCATGCTAGCTGTTTCCCTCTCTTTCAAATCTTTATGCTAAGCTGAGCTAACTGTGTCACGTGTGAAGATAAGTGGAGGACCCAAGCGCAGACCACGCAGGCAGGAGTTATTTCAAAAAGGTTTATTACTCCTCACAGGTTAGACAGGCAGGTAGGCAGGCAGGTGAACAAGCAGGTGTACCGGCAGGCAGGGAGCACGCAGGACATGGAACACACTGAACACATGACGTGCACAACGACATGAAACGAGGACAATGAACCAACAAGGCACGAAGGGAAGACACAGGCATATAAAGGGGAAGAGACTAACAAGGTAATCAAACACAGGTGGGTGACTGAACACAGGTGAAAACACTGAGGGCAGAGACAGGAGGCGGGAACACACTGGGAACACGAGACAAGACTTCAAAATAAAAGAACCAAAGTCCACATCATGACAAACTGGCTGCTGGCATATTTAACATACTGACATGAGGGTGGTATTGATGTTCTTATCTAACTCTGTGCAAGAAAGCGAATAAGCGTATTTCCCAAAATATCTATTAATGTTTCCTTTGATTCCAGATGCTGCAAGTCTACTCAACAGCTAGCCTTTCTCATGTAAACAAACATATTTAAAGCTGGGCAAAATCTGTGCAACCTATGCAAAACCTTCCGCTTCTTTCTCTGCTGCCTCGTATCACTCCACCAAGCCCCCCCGACCAAACCCACAACTTCAGCAGAAGGAATCGTGTTGTTTTGTGCTATACGCCGCTGTAGGCAAAGGAGTTACTGGAAATTGATCACAAGTTGCAGGATTTTCAGCAGGATTTTCTGCCATTGAATCAGGCTTTCACCGTCTGAAGGGAAGGGCATCTGCATTTGTAGCTCGGCCAATATGAATGTGTCGTCTCACTGAAATAACCTATGATTGCCCAAAGTCTCCCGTCACGCGCTAGATTTTCTGAAGCCTGAAAACAGAGCCAAGAGGAGGGGCTGAAGTAGGGGTTTTCTCTCAGTCCACTTGATTTACAATCTGCTGGATGGTTTTATGACATTTTTGTCCAATGACGCCAAAACAATACTGCCTACCTACCTTTAAGCCTTTACCAAAACTAGACGCTTAAAAAGGATTTTAGTTAGTTCCAAAATGTCAGTTGGCAAAGCATTCACAGAGTTCTATTTTGAAATTAATCTTGAGGTGTGTTATTGTCAGAAAAGCAGAGCGCTTGGTCATGATTGTGGCCTTTAACAGAGACGTAAAACACTTACCACTCTCCCTAAACCTTCATTTAACAAACATCAGTACATAAAGGTGATGGATAAAATAAAGCACTTCTGAAGTGCCAGGTGCTTTGGCCCATGTAACCCTCCCTCCTACACTAGGCTGCATTAGAAGATTAAATACACACAGAAAAGCTGATCTTCCCAACCCTGCGAACACAAAGGAAATCCTTCACCTCATTTCTTTTTTGGTAATAATGCAATTTTTTATTTATGGTAATGTGTCGTTAACTAAATATGCATAGACATGTTTTGTGGAGGTGCTTACTGTAATGGAGCAAAAGGCGATGTTCGAAAGTGCACTAACCCTTAAAGCCTTTATTTTAGTTGGGTCAGTTTAACATGTAGAAAATCACACCAATGCGTTGAAACCCAAAAAGAGCTGCCTCACAGCGCAAAAGATGATGAATAATGCGTGTAGGCTGCAAACACACCTGTGTGTTTAATCAAGGGGGCTGATCCACAGTTTATTTGGTTGGGACAAGGTTCTCAGTGAATATTTGTGTGGCTCATAAAAAACAAAGATTAAACAAGAGTCCATGCATATTAATTTCCCTTACATTTGTCATTATAACATTGTTTCTGACTTATAGACTCACACACACAAACATCACACTCCAATCTTTCCATCTGTCTAATCCACAAACATTCACCTGTACATTAAGGTGTACATTTCAGAGAACTGACTATCAAATTATAAACAGTCTCAATATAATCAAGATACATTACTGACAAAAGACTGTTTTTGTAAGGTTCTGCATGACTAGAACTGTTTTTCATTTTTATTGCACATTGAATAATTGGGAACCCTTCAGAAACAATGCTGCTGTTCAGCTTTTTCCACACAGTTCACACATCTTGAGGAAAAGATAATAATTTTCTTTAATGCTTTCAAGCAATCCACCAGCAAGATGTCTGCATTATTTACTTGGACAAGTGGCTTTTAAACCTTACAGATGGATAATTACTTCTGCCACACACGCATGGCTTTCCCACACTTTCAAACAATTGAGAACTCTTCCTTCTCAGGCTCAGCTCCGGAGCCACTCTACTGATGATGAAGCACTCCTTATGTCTCCAGTGATTTTCTCCGTTCTTCTGTTTCACTTATTGATTTTCTCTTGCAGTACATCTTGTAGGAGACAGGAGTGAAAAGTGTGTTGTTCTGTCAGTGACCTGGCCTTGATACAAACCTGCTGTAAGGGACATATCTCTACTTTTTATATATACTGGAAATTTTAATCTGTCACTAAGATGTTCAGCAGCATGTTAAGGCAGCCGCATAAACACGTAAGCATACCTACAGACATGCAGTAAGTGAAGGAGACAGGACTTTTATCCTTACCTTCGACAGAGCAGCTCTGCCTGACAGCTCCAAACAACTCCCACAGACTTCAAATGATTTCTGCCAGTGCAGTAAAGCACTTCAGGTTTGGCCCGTAAAAGAAAGTCTTTAACTTGACAGTATTATTTAAATGAGCATCAGTGAGTGTTTAAGTCAGTCACAGACAGGTTAAGAACCTATCTCTTGTTTTGTGGGATTAAGTTTCAGTTGTGTGAATCTACGCCCAGTGATAGTAAACTTGTTTAACGCCTCAGGATCCCCCAGGAGCACTCGGAGTAGAAGGATATCTGGGCTACATTGAAATAATACAAATGAGCAGTGGAGGAAAGAAGTACATTTAAGTACTGTACTTAACTACAAATCTGAGGTACATGTACTTGAGTATGTCCATTTTCTGCTACTTTATACTTCTACTCCACTACATTTCAGGGGGAAATATTATACTTTTTATTCACATTACAATTTGGTGTCTAGTGATCTTTTGTGAAGAGTAATTTTTTTGTGCTTGTGGGTGCCGGTAAAAAGGCATCAAAAAATACACAGAAGTGATCAGAGAACATGAAGTCAATCACAGAAACATTAGCAACATATAGACCTTTTGACATCACTAGATCAAGTGTATTCCCAAGACAGTGGATGGGCTCGGTGACATGCTGGATGAAGTCCAGATTTTCAAGTAGTGTTTTGAATTCAAGTGTCAAGGAGTCATTGTTTGCGGAATTATTAAAATGTATGTTAAAATCACCAGTAATGACAATCCTGTCGGGGCTCAGTATGATAGAGGATAGAAATTCAGAGAATTCAGACATAAAACCAGGATTGGGTTCGGGAGGACGGTAAATGACAGCACAGAGGACAGGGTCTGTGCTGCACAATTTGAATAAAAGTACCTCAAAGCTTATAAAGTTATTGACGGGTAGCTGAATACATTTATAGTGGGGGTTTTTTTTATATACAGCAGTAAGTCCACCACCACGGCCACTGGGTCTAGGCAAACTTTTCATATTCCAGGGGACATAGTTCAGCAAGTTGGCTGTACTCATTTGGCTTCAACCATGTCTCAGTTAAAAACATAAAATCAAGATCTCTGGAAGTGATAAAATCATTTAGAATAAAAGTTTTGTTAGTTATTGATCTCACATTAAAAAGGCACAGCTTAAGTAATGAAGCCTGGTGGTGTGTGGCCGGGATGGTTGATTTTATGTTAACAGGCAACAGAGGGACTGTAATAAAGTTTGTAACATTCACATCTTTTTTTGTTTTGCGTTTTGAAAAAAATAAGACAGCAGTTTGAGCAGGCCTGACACCCTTAGTTAAAATACCCTTTGCACTAAATAGTTGTGGGATAGACAGCTCAAAGTCTGTATATGTGTTTGTAGTGGATACATTACCAAGAGTATGCTGTATATGAATAAAGTTTCATATACAGTAAAATTTATTTCACGAACTGGTGAGCCCCCTTTCCTTTGTCCATCACAACCTTAGAGGAGAAAACACCTTTATATAAAAATGGCTATCAGAGAATGTTGGTGATGCTTGGAAACCAAACTGATAAGAGACACAATGTATCTGTAGTTTTGAATTTGTTGACAACTTTTTGTGATTGTGCTGCAAATGTGCAGTTTATAGGAACATTTAAGTTGTAATGTTGAAATGTTGTTTTTAATAAAGGTGTGATTGCGACTAACATACCTAAATTGGTTAAATTGGCATTTAAAATGGTCTAAAACATATCTCTAATAACCTCTTTCCATGCACACTCCTGTGTATTCAGAGGATAGAGCCCTTGTTATCCTGAGAGAGGGATGACTCATCAGGGACCTTCACTGTGCCTTTGTCTTCCTATAATAACGGGGACCATCATTATCAGCCCTGGTAGAGAGGAGACAAATGTGAGTCTCTGCTTTATTAGGTTATTAATGCAACTGTAGTCGAGCCAAGACCCGGTCACTCGAAACAGGGTGAAGTTACACCTTAATGCTGATGTGCTGTCAGTTTAAGAATTGTCTATTAACGGTTAAGGTTGCAATGAGGGGGTGGTGTAGCTGACCTGATCAGCACTGTGGGGGCTGCCCTTACAGGCTGGGGACCATAAAGAGATCATGGAGCCTGTCAGGTAGTCATCAGCACTGACTTACTGCAAAGTTCAGCCATATTCACTGGAAACAATGCAGCATTTCACAGAATAGGTGTGTAAAAATGGCATCCATTCTCATTTACTGTAGCCTAAAGTGTGAAAGGATCAGTAAAAGACAATTGGAAAGCTACAGATCTTAGGAAACACAATTTAATGTGCCTATGATATACTCCACATGAAGCCTGGGGTGTATAAACAAATCCTTACCAGAGGCTGTTCAGGTCAATTTATGTCTGGGGAGACATTTTATAGTGGAGTTCTCCTTTAAATAGACAATATGATGGTAACGCATACACAAATGATCCTTATGTGTTATGTTGTAGAGTAGGGATGTTTGATTAACGATGAGCTTGACGGACGCTCTGAGAAAAATAAATGCCACTATTTTATAACATTTCTGTCTTCAATAAATTGGGGCGTTCAAGCACAATTCCCTCTTGTGAAATTGCTTCTGACCTCCGCTGGTGCTGCTCAATATGGCAGAAGGCAGCTTTCACTCTCTGCACAGGAATGCTCTGATTCATATAATACACAGCGGAGCCAAGTAGCCATTTAATTAAATACCACTCTTTTCTTTCCAATTCTCTGTGTGCGTCTCTGTGGATCTGTTCGAGGTAAGCAAAAATGTGAAACATAATCCGTTAAATGTTGGGGAATGATGTGGAGACTGAAATATGTCATTATTTTCTTTCTTCCTTTCTTTGAGCCAATATGGCCAAATGGAAGAAGTCGAGCTAATCCCCTTGTAAAGTTACTATTAAAATTTAAGTATTAGGGCTGCAACTAACTATTATTTTCATTATGAATTAATCTGCCAATTATTTTCTCAGTTAATTGATTAATTATGTAGTCTATTAAATGTTTTAAAAAAAAAAAAAAAAAAAAAAGGTGAAGGTGTTGTCTTCAGTATGCTTTGTCCGACTACAGTAACTCCAAAATCTTAAGATATTCAATTGACTGTCATATATGACAAAGAAAAGCAGCAAATCATCGCATTTGAGAAGCTGGAACCTGAAAATGTTTGGCATTTTTGCTTAAAAAGTTACTGAACCGAATAATCAATTAAGCTCTAATAAGTATAATGTTCTCATTCATGCATAGCTTTGAAATATGGGTTATATGGTAACCTCTGGACTCCAAAGGAAATTACTTTTCTACTAAAAAATTTAAAATATGGTAAATCAGTCTGTTCACGTGATGAGTAGAAATAGGGATGAATGCTAACAGGCTGTTAGAGTTGAAATGTCATCAATATTTTGGGCGAATAGGTCTTCACATTGGTTGAAATATTGATAATGAAATAATTGGATCAATGTTATTTTATTTTTAAAGGGTATCTGTGTCAGCTTGACATTTCAGTAAATTATGTTCACAGGGTTTACCATGTAATTATCTGAGTTTAATGCAACATAGGAGAGGCTATGGTGTTAGCTTGGTCTGTTCCATTAATTTAAAAAAAGGCACACGGCTGTGGACAGACTTACTTCTAAATTTGACATAAAGGAAACTGTGGATTATTTCCCCCACCCATAAAATCCTTGTGCATTTGTATTATCCCCCATGACAGGCTGGGAAGGAGTGAGAGACTCATCACATTTGTAGTCAGAATAGGATATCAAAGCACCAGGCATTGATATATTTTGTTTGAAGAGGGAGAGCAATTAGAGTTAATTGCTAGCGTGAGGGCAGCCTGTGGATGGCAGATTGCTGAAAGGAGTATCAGCTGGTAAAACAAGTCATTAGGTATTAGATCATGAGTGGCCGAAAAGCTAAGATGAGGAGGGAGATTTTGTATTGGTAGCAAAAAATAAAAATATGTTTGTATTTGCTACATATGCGTCACTTCTTCTTGTTCTTAAAGCTAAAATAGGCTAAATTTGTTTAGTCTGGCTTGTACATGTCTGTTGTCGAGCACATCAAAGATGGCTGTCAACTCTTCTGCTACACATTTGGCCTGTCCTCCCAGCATTCTACCGCTTGGTACACAGAAAAGAGGCATGAAGGTAGACTTGTGACAAACCAACATGGCTGCTACTTTCAGTTTTTAAAAAAAACTGCAAACATGTTACAGAGTGACAAGTCCTAAACTGGCGCAGTTAGGCTGAATGATTTCAAATAAGACCAGAGACCACACAGAGATTTTAGTGTTGCAGTCCGAAATGTCCACGTACTTCAAGCTGCATTAAGCAATCTTTGACCTTCTAGAGGGGTGAAACATTGACAGCAACACAATCCTAATACACAATTGGCTTACCAGGTACTTATGGCCAATGTGTTAGCAAAAATGGGCATCCCACTGGAGTTGTTTGAGTACAGATGATGATTAAACTTTACAAAAGCAGGGCAAACTTCAGCTTGGCTATGGGTCTTAAGTGTAATATGTTGTCATTAAAAATAACTTCCAGTGGTCCATTAAGTCAGAGCTGCAATTTTCCCTCCATTTCAGAACAGACTTGGTCTATTGTAGGCCCTTTTAGTTCAGATCACATAAAAAATCATGTGTCTTCCTTCCATTTTTATAAACAGCTGTCGCATGACACAGAAGTGAATGTGGATGTTTAATTTGAACTGCTGAGAACATGGTATTGCTGTTTTTGTGATTATATGTAGGGCCAAAAATGTTAACACTGTTAGTTAAGGGGCAAACACTGGCACAGACAAACCAACTAGCATATTGAGAAAATAAATGACTGCCAAAAGTTAGGATGGGTCTTTTGCATGCAACTTGAAAAGTCAGGCCAAACTCAAGAAAGAATCACCTTGGAGATACATTTATGGAACTAAATAACTCAGGGGGATATATATCATTGCTTCTGTTTCCAACAGGACACTTCAATTAATCATAACAGAGGAAGGACACGAAATAAACAAAATTGTCTGCAACGGCAACTAAATCTGCGTGCATATTGGTACACATTCATTTTGAAAGTCATTATTCAATGTGCTCTTAGGGTTCAATTATGAAGACAGAAATGGATAAAAATGAGTTATTGGAAGGTAACCTGTCCAAGTATACTGCCAAACCAAATCCCTAATAACTTTAGACAGATTTCTGAGACTAATATTATTCCCCATATGTCTCTAAGTTAGATTACCATTTCCCCAACCTCGGTGCTGACCTCAGATGTGTCATTGTCTTGGCCGCGGAGCCTCCCACAATGAGCTGAAATAAAAAGCTCATTCTCCACGCACCGTTTCTAGTTCATTAGCTCCGGCCTAATCTATAAACCACAGCTTAGAGGAGGACGCTGTGTCAGCAGCCTCTGTCATGTACCTACCACAACTGCTGAGAAGTTATGAAGGGGTGTTTGTGTGTGTGTGTGTGTGTGTGTGTGTGTGTGTGTGTCAGGGCTAGGACTCACACATTCAGTCACACATGCACCTTATATCTTGGGCAATTCAGATTGTCTCGCACATTTCGTCAGTTTGAATGTGTCTGTACATGTGTTTGTGTGTGAGGGACGAGAGAGGGATAAAGAGACAAGACTATGTGTTTACAGTCTGATGGCATAATATGCAAATGAAGTGGAGATTGGCATATGGTTTATTCTTGAGATATTCATGAGCATACAGCAGATTATTTTTTCTCTTCACTGGACTGGTTTGGTTTAATCTGTGTGTGTGTGTGTGTGTGTGTGTGTGTGTGTATAAACAATATGACTGGCTTGATTTCTGCAGCCTTGCATTGTTCCCCATTTACGATGACATTGACAACTGAATTAATTAGGTAACACTTTACAATACGGTACACAAAAACGTGAGCAGTTACTAAGAAACTAGAGGAACAAATCGGGAACCACCAGATAATTAATGAATCGTTAATGAGTAGTTCCTGAATAACTCCTGATTGAGGACTATGTAGTAGATAAAGATGAGTTACTAGAGAACAGACTGGTAGATACTATATTAATGAATCTTATAATGATTAGTTCATAAGTATCCATGAATCGGAATAACAACCACTGTCTTCATAAATCGTTCCTGATAGCTCTGAGCTACTCATTCATTACTAATTCATTACTAATTAGTTACTCTGTAACTGTTTCTGTTTGTTTTACTGAGTAGTTGCAATGAAGTCCTTCGTTACTTCATGATTATCTGACCATTACTTTATGGAAGTTTTGATTGGACTTTAATAGTTTATTAGTAATAGTAAAGTTTGTATTAAGTTTCATCTAATTGTTTAGCTGTCCGGCCCCCAACTTTACTGTTTTGGTTCACTCTCACCGCTCTCATAGCGTTGTTTTAGGCCACACAAGGCAGCTGTTTTCAGTGAAACAGCTCTAAAAACCAGCTGTACGCTACCTGCTCAGCACCAAACAGCAGACTGACAAAGTTAGCAACTAGTTGGTGGACATAGTGGAGTTGGTAGGGACCAAAAACAAAGCTAAAAGAGAGTGAATATTGGACTTACATTTGCTAGATGGTCACAAACATGACTCCAAATGAATGATAATGTTGTTCTGTAACTATTAACTAATAATTAATTATTAATGTTAGTATTGTGTTCACAACTTCTTTCCACTGCACCCAAGTAACCAAAAAATGTATTATAATTGTTAGTAGAAATCACTATGTATTACATTGCTCCAATGCTGAGCATGCTCAAGTTTACAGCCCCTACATATTTTGTCTCTAGTTCTTCCAGGAAGAAAATTTGTTTTTGAAGCTCTCTGAAATGGCAATCTGCCAAGTTTTGTTTTGCACCCTGGTCATTTCCTCATGTTTGATTTGTTTTGTCCTTTAGTAGTTTTGTCATTCCTCTCCATGGACGTGGCTTTAGTCACTCGAGAGGGAGGGGAGAGAGTGGAGAGAGCAAAAAAGATGACAGAGAATAAAGAGATAGTTAAAGTAATGACCCTTTTCATTTTAATCATTTTCATTTAAATAAACATCTGTTTTGCCAGTCTCTACTGCCAAGAGCAATAACATAACAGTGATTCAACATTTAGTATACCCAGTTAATGAAAGCTTTTATATTAGTCGTTCTAAGCAAGCACTGTCTTAGTAGGAAGAGGAAGTGTTTTATTTTTCTTGCAGCTTTAACAGCACTTAAATGGAATAAGCTGAATAAGAGCTCTGTATTTAGCGTGAGCAGCAATGCCCACCATTGCTAACAGTCAAAGAGCGCCACCTAGAGTAACTCAAACTTCACAGACAGAAAACGCACTCGATAGCACTGTTTGATTGCCAAGTAATGTCTGCGAAGTGTAGTTCAATGCTTCTTATGTACACACACACAACTCCTCTACGGAGACACACAAACACAAACCATGGCACAGCCACAACATCGTCAGCTTGGTGATTCACACCTTATATAGCCCTCCATCCGTCTCTGTTTGCCATTTACCTCATAAAGCTGAGGCATGTTCCCTTCAACCACTCTTCCCCCTCTTTCACACCTCCTGGCTTGCCACTTTCTATTAGCATTCCCTGGTCAGGGGGCCATATGAAAGTGAGGCACACACCTGCCACAGTCAAAGTCCTGAGCCTGTCGCCTCTCAACAGCTCAGTTCAGTTGGGCTCTGGCAGGCTGGATAGGTGTTTACTTGGCTAGGTTTCTTTTTGGATTGATGGATAACGGACTGGCTGGCTAATTGACTGCCCAGCTTGCCAACTGGTTATGTAAATGCATTGCTGGCTGCCTGATTAAATGCCTTCAGGGCGAATGTCTCCCCTCAGTCTCTCCCTCTTTCATCCTTTCTGTCCCTCTTCCTTTCTCTCCTCCGCCCCCTCCTGCTATCTCCGGCCGAAACTAAACAGCAGCTGCACCAGAGGTAGGAGTGTCAGAAAGTGCCACAACTGTGTTCCTCTCTGTTTTTAGGCAAGTTCCTAGAATAGAACAGCGTTCACAGCGTGTAGAGTGGAAGTTAAACCCCAGAGGCTAGCCGGTTCACTGAGATCCTCTATTCAGGAGCAGTGGTACTTAAGCTAGCTGCCACACACACACACACACACACACACACACACACACACACACACACACAGGCGCACTGGGTATCCAAACAAAAAGGAATGAAAGTGTGCACACTTGTGTCCATAATTGAGCGCAGAGACACATGCATTCGCAGACATAACATAAATATTCACACACACTTGTATGCATAGCGCAACAGATTGTGCCAGAAGATTTCACTCTTCTTTAATATTGAAGTAAAAAATACTCTTTAGAATTATTTATTGATAGCAGCTATTTTAAACTGAAATGGAGATTAGAGAATATACATTTCTCTTCAACTGTCTTGTTGGTGAAAACTACACAACCATAAAATGGCCACATGACAATTGTTTTTCATGAACATGAACTATCTGTGTGGTAGGGACTCGTGTCAATCATATCCTTCATGTCACAATGTGTCACCATCATTTTTGTCTCCCATGCGCTCTCCCGAGTTCCTTTTATTCATTGTCTATCTGTGTATCCATATTTGGCAAAGGTGTGTGGATACGTCTGTCCACATACTTTTCATCTGGCGCTTTTTTCAATGGTTTGGGCTAGGTGCGTTGAACACATTTGGGATGAACTGTAACGCTGAATGTGAGCCAGGTCTTAATGGCCCAACATCAGGGCCCAACCTTGCTAATACTCTTGTCACTGCTTGGGAGCAAATCCCTGCAGCCAGGGTCCAAAATCCCATGGGAAATCTTCCCAGAAGAGCCTATTATAGTAATATATTAATTATAGCCTGACTGGTACTGTATTTTGACACTATCGGTAATTGGGAGTTAAAAAAATCTGATAACAATATATAAGGAGGGGTGTACGCTGTAACACCCTGGACTGGAAACAAGTACATCAGAGAGTCTTGTTTAACTTGCTGTTAAAAAACAAACTTACAGCCAACCATATTAGTTTGCAGAAAAGCACAGAATTTCATGTACTTGTTGATGAGGTGATGTTTGTCATGCAACATGTTGGCACCCACTGGCAACCAATAATGCTGGGTGCCAGCGAGCATTCTGTGCCAGCGAGCATTATTATTCAACTGCATCAAAATGTATCTACAGTTGACGGGGTTTGTATTGTTGATATAATTTGTATCTGTGCCAAGATGTGGTTTGTAGGTAGAGGTGCAAGAGTAGTTTTAGATGCCATAACTGCATCCCACCTCCTGATTTGTATTAACAATTTTCTCTGGTGTGTTCCCTCCTCCCTTTCCAGTGGAAGTGATACCACTGTAAGCCATGAAATCATCGAATGGGTGCAGGCAAGGAGAAATCTGCTGGCCCGCGTAAATAAAACCTCATAGACAGCAAAGATTAAAGCACAGAAAACAAGGGAGGGGGGGGGGGTGTTTAAAAGATGACAAATGGATAAACTCTAAAACTGTAAGAATGGCCTATATCTTCAGAAACCCCTAGGTGCTCTTCAGATGTTAACAGCTCTTGTCATGTTACATTGCCCTACGAAAGGTCATACACAGCAAATTGCCCTTGCAATGGTATGAAAATGGCCAAACAGGCTTTGCTGGACTGGCAAAGCAGGCAGCCACCACCCTCAGGTCATCTTGCCTTTAATGTGACACAGCAGTGGAGAGTTCTGCTGACTCAATGTGTAGGATGCTGACTGACAGCCAGATCCTCCTGCTGTATTTGCTACTCAGAGGCTCCAATGTCGGAGGTCTTCCCTCCTTCCTGTGAGTCATATACATCCACCCACGCAGAGGCATCAGACCCTATGAGAGGAAATGTGGATAATGAAATCCCCTAGGATATTGCATACACACAATTGAATGTAAAAATGTATGTGCCTTTTGCTTCTTTTAGCTCATTAATAAGGTTGCTCTCAAAGTTACTGCTGCTGGAAATGGGGTTGGTGAGAGTAGACGGCCTTTTTATGCAAAGAATTTCTGATAAACCAAGGGTATGCTACATGCCCAACACCAAACAGCAGGCAGACACAGTTAGCAACTAGCTTGTGATGAAATGGAACATCTGACATTAGTAGCTAAAAGCCTAGATATTTTTATCTAGGCTTTCAGAGTAGGTGGAGACCAAAACAGAGCAGGAGAGTGAATATTGGACTTAATTTCATCATGAACAAAAACACAAATCCAAAGGAGTGCTAATGTTCCACAGTGTCTGCTGGATGTATGAATGGCATTTTTTTTGCAAAAACATTAGCCATAACAACTTTATACAGAGATAATCTGCTAGAGGCAATGTTTTTCAGGGTTTTTTTTCCTTCTGCCCTCAAGAAAAAAAACAAGAAAAACTATTTTCAGCTTTAAGAAAATTTCAGTGCTCTTCATTATCAGTTGATCCTATATTAATTCCCTCATTAACATGTCATACCAGCAACAAAGAGAATGAAAACAAGTCAAATGGGTCAATAAAATTGTAATCAATTTCCCTTTTATGTTCAGCTGTTTAAGCGAACCCAACAACCCAAACGATTTAGTATTTCCTTGATGGGCTGATTGGAGCTCTATACCTGTACAACAAGCTATTATCACTAGAAATAAAAACAAGCATTAGTAAATGCCACACGACAGTCTAGACTTGACAATGCAATCTTGATTATCAAAGGCAAAAAGCGACAAAAGGCCAACTTTGAGTCATTTATTCAGATGAGCGATGACCCTTGAGGAGATGCCATCCATCAAATCCTCCTCTCCAGGAGGAGGATTTCCACTATTAACATCTCTTCATTGCTTTATCCAACCCACCCAGTTCCACCCCACATACACGCACACCCCTATGCCAATATCTCATCATATGCGCTATTTTTCCTTTTTATTACAATAAAGGGATCCATCAGTCGTCTTTACCTCTACATGCTAATCAATTTCACCTTCATCCTTTTATTTCGGCCTTATTGGTGGTGTCACTTTACACTGAGCCGCTCAGTTCCTCATTCATGGCAGAAAAGACCCACGGGCAGAAAAGGTTATCATGAAAAAGGTTATCATCATATGTCTTTTCTTGAGATAATAGGATGTCCAGGAAAGACTGTATGTGTGCATTTTTATGTTCAGATGAGATGCTGTATATCAGGAAGAAAATCAATTTATTAACACCGTTCTGCCACAGCATTTTTTTTGTTTTTCAAATACTGCGTGCCAGCAGATTTGTGCTAAACGTGTGAAAATGTTTGTGAGCATGTGTTCATTCATGTATGTGTTGGGGTAAGTCAATGGCTGTGTGATGAGTGTGGTCCTGTGTATGTTGTATGCACAAAGGTTAGTGTCTTTGTTGGGACATAAAAGTCATCATAATTCTGTTTTCTCGGCTTGCCCTCCTTTTTGTGTTAGCACAGTGATCTACAGAACACATAACGGGCACTAAATTATATCCCACAAGCCATTTCCACTTCATGAATCTGTCATTTTTCTGTATAATACCACTACCAGGTTTGAGGGTGATAAAATCCCCTATTCCATTGCAGGCTGGCACATGTAGCCAAATACATACAGGCATGCAGTTACACAGGGCCACAGGCATAGACACGGGCATGCATGTATTGAAACACTCGCTCTCTTGCTGGCACACACAGACGATAACTTGGCACAATAGCGGCACCCCAGACAGAAGGTCAGAATTCACAGCCGCAGTCTGTTGGTGACATTAGACAATAAACAAGTGTGTGTGCTGCCTGGTGCAAGTCACGGTGGATCAGGAAACATGGAAATGTGGAATGGTAACAGAATATCTATTCATCATAGACATTAAAAACACTTGCTTGTATGATTGGTACATCCAACACACCATAGACTAAATAGCCAATTCTGAAGCTAAATGTTTTGTTACATCCTGTATGAGTCATCTACAGACTGGTGAAAATTAAAAGTTAGTATTTTACGACTTAGAGCTTGAGGCCTTTTTCCACAATACCTGGTACACTCGAGACACTCGCACTACTCTCCCTCTCCACTGTCTCTCTGTTGGACTGATTAGATATATCTTACTATATATGTTATATTTTGTTATATATCATACTATACTGATTACTTATTATACATCATACTATTCTGTACTATATTATACTATACCATATTATATTTTATATTACATGTTATATTGTGAACTATATATTACATTATACTATTAGTACTACATTGCACCTTATATCTCAAAAGCCATACTAAATTAATGTACCATATTATACTGTCAAAGCTCACCCAACTCTGGTGCTTCAAGCAATTCAATTCCCGGAGGTGCTTAAGTTTGGCTATAAGGTTAGAAATATGTATTAGGGTTAGGTATGGTAAAGTGTTTTTCAGCTCCTTATCTGCAAACTCTTATCTGCATTCTTCTCCACAGACATGCATCTTTACAAAAGCATGTTTCTAAAAGAGTCACTGAAACCACCCTGACAAGTTTCCAAGTGGAATAGTTTCTAGAGGACTTTTGAGCAGAGAGAAACCTAGAACATGTAGGTTCAATTCAATTAAATTTGTATTTATACAGCGCCAAATAAAAACAGAAGTTAACTCAGGGCACTTTTCTTACAGAGCAGGTCTAGACCGTATTCTTTATAATATTATTTACAGAGACCCAACAATTCCCAACAGGTCCTAAGTAAAACTCTGTAATATTCAAGGACACTATCATGAACCTTGGGGAATTAATTGAATCTCAAGAACAAGTGATGATTAAGTTCTTGAAAACTCATTCACTGTAAGTTTTGAAAAGTGCTGTTTCTTAATGTTCAAAAACAGAATAACTCACTGTCTTGGTTGCAAAACTGCTTTTCTGTTCTGATGTGAGAATATGCGAGGGCAGTGCACGCACACATTTTTATTCTTGGTCACACGTGCATATACAGTGCTGTAAAATTACATTTCATGTAGAAATGGAGGAAGACCGAGCAATGTGTGTGTGTGTGAGATTCTGTCTTATATCAAGTACATGCAAGCCAATGTCAGGACACACACACACACACACACACCCTCTCTTACACACAACCCTTTAATACCCTTTCTATAGCACACACACACTTGTCACCTGTGTCCCCCCCCCCCCCCCCNCAGTGTCCCTTTAGAACCTGTGCAGATCCATGTACATAAGCCGTCCTAATGAGAAATAGAGAGGGATAAATCCAGGAAGCATTCACATGAAATCATACATGTGAATCTATAAATAATGTTTATCCCACAGCTATGTTCTCACACATCATATGGCTGCAACAGCCTGCAAATCACATGGCCTCAAACCCGATTCAAAAGCGACCTCATGGAATCTGAGTGTAATTGACAACTAAAAGGTCATAATGTACTACCAGAGATGTAGAGAGTACTAGAATATTTTATTTAAGTAAAAGTAGTTACTTTAAAGACATTTGACTCCAGTAAAAGTAACAGTACTTGTGTAAAAAGTAGGTCAGTTAAAATGCAGTCTGAGTAAATGTTACTGTGTTACATTTTTGTGGTGCTGGGGGGTTATGATGATGATAATGTTATATGATAGAACTATTAAATTAAAGAACACATGCATTTACGTACATGTCAACATATACAGACTAGTGGGACAACATAACGTCGCTCCCGAGTGTGAACTTCACCACAAGAGCCCTTATGGACATTTGCAGCCTCTTCATACAACCGACTATCAATTATCACTGTAGCCTTATTAGAATGAATTAGAAAAGAGGACAAAACTCAGACAATTAAGACAAAAATGGCCAACAATAAATAAAAGGAACCACGGCGAGGTGGGTGCAACAAACAATACATAAATTAAATACCCTGCCACTTTAACAGCAGAATATAGCCTCACCCAGGCAGCCAACACAGAGCTGTATAGACAATATAAACTGGACGGCAGCTACAGCCCACGAACACACACATTAAAGCAAAAACAGAGCCTGCACAGGTTTTGCACACGTTTGCTAGGCAACACGGTGGTTGTTGACGTTCTTATGTGGAGAGTGAGTTACATCCATTCATGACTTTTTTGTTGTACTCACCTGTCTGAATGTCATTCTGTGAGTGTTCCACCACATTCTGCTCTAGGTTCAATTTCTTTGCTTGTTCATTTCCAACGCAAAATATAACCCGTCATCTCGACCTCTCTGGTCCCACTGCTCTCCTCAAACTTTTCCAGAGTGAGAAGCGAGAGTAAATGTAATGTTACTTCCATCACATACTACTTCACAGTTGGAGTCAAAGCTGTTAGTGTTTTTTTTAAGGTGAAATGTCTACTATTCAGTCTAAGAGGTTGTGATGTGCATAAAATGCTTAAGCATCATTATTTGAATAGCAGTTTTTACTGACTTGTTGAATTTCAATTTATTGCGCCCCTTGAAACGTGTCAGCCAACCACTAATCAGCTTGTGTTAGTGCTGGGCCTGTGACTTGGGGCGAGGCTAGGGAAGAGAAGATGAGGTGGCAGCACAGTGACAACACAAGTAAGTGTGTGTGAGTTTGTGTAAGACCATGACAGGGAGAGAGGATGTGTGTGTTTGTGTGTGTGAGGTGGAAAAAGACAGTGAGAGAGAGGGCGCTGCAGTGACATGTGTGGCTAGCTTTTTCTTTGCACTGTAATGTCAGTCTCTATCTTTGTGACATTAATTTGTGATGTAGAAAAGGTGCTACAGTGGTACTGAGAGTGTGTGTACGTGTGTTTTGTGTGTAATTGTGGTAGCATGTATGGCAAACTCAATCTGTGACAACTCAACTCCTCTGTCTTCTCCTATAAAGTAGTGAAGGTTAAATGGTTGGAGGATGTCAGTCACAAAGGTAGAGGCACTCATTCTCCTTCTCCCTCTCTTTCTCACACACACACACACACACCCTTTCAGATTATTAATTAAAGATGCAAAAAGCTTTCCCTCAGTCACATACATGCACACACACGTTCCCTCAAATACTTGAATGTACGGAGGCATTCTGCTGTGTAAACAGGTGTTGGAACAATATGGGAGTGTATAAATATGCCAGTGTGTTTTCCGCTCCCTATGCAGCATCATTTGCATTTTTAAAGGCACACTTAATCTCAACTCACTGTTCACCAAAATAAGTCTGCACACTCTTCAACTCTTAACGTATATGAGCAGACAAAAACATTTCATTCAGTCTCCTTTTGCTCTATTTTAAGAACAGCCAAATTACAGCAGCCTCTTTTTTGGATGGTCTCCAGTGGCTTGGTTAGGTTTCACTGATGCACACTGAGGCTACTCCTGCTTAACTTTGTTGCTATAGTGACACCTACGGGATAAAAAAGGGCACTACTGTCTTTTAAAGGAGTTTCATCTCTGCCATCTCTGTCTCCCATTCTGTTTGTCTCTCCATTTGCTTAAAAAAAATACCATAAATAGACAAAAATGTGTGTGTGCAATTGTTGTGCTACAATACATTGCCTTTGTAAAGGGTTCAATTTCCAACACAATTACTGTTATTGGTTGAGCTGAAATCTCTGTCTTTTTATAGCAGCAGAGAATGTTGTGACCATTACAGCCCTCTTATTAAACAGCTGAATTGGTGTATGCATTTGAAAAAAGTTGGGGAGAGCTTGACTTACCTAACACCCCATGAAGGACGTCTCTGACTCTGATTTTCAGGTGGCCTTAGGGACTGACAGACTGTGACCCCTGTTCCAATCCACATCTTGGGTGTCTGGATCCTTCTCCAGCTCCCCTGTTTTTCTCCTTTGCAGTCAGTAAAGACGGTGCACTTACTGTGTATTTGTTAAATTCATTGTACCGGTATGAAATATCACTGTCATCCCACTCAGTTTGTCTCACCATGTATTTGCAGGGTTCCATTGTTTTGTCACACATCTGTTATACACTGGTATAATTTGACTGATGTTTATTTTTGACAGCCTTCTTTTTTTATTAAATAATTTTTCACTGACAAGTGTCTAAAATAATCTCCCACATGCCAGGGACCTGCTGTGGTGTTTTCCACATTAATTTAATTTGTCACAGAGTGGAAATGCCTCTAAACTGGCATTGAATGGAAAAAAAAAAAACGCTCAAAAAATCATTCAAACTCTCCAAGCTGCTCCTTCAGACTGAGTGCCACAATGAAAAGACCTCTCTGCCTTCTGATCTAAACTTAAAACTGAAAACATATTTACTAGATCCATCGAAGAGGGAATCTCCTGTCATATCTGTCTGTACATATTTTGTACTATATTTATGAGTCATGTGCATGTCCACAAACAGCAGGGTTATGCGTCATCACCCAGAGTAGAAAACCATAACCACTTTACCACAGCCACTCAAAGTTTTATGTGAGGACATTCATTCAAAACCAATCAAACCTAGAAATCGGCATCAGTCTCTTAGCTTCCTCTGTGCTGTGCCAAGTGCATGAATGATTAGCTGCAGGGCCTCAGTGGTTTCAGATCAGCAAGCATCACATTTGCATGAACAGCTTATTCATGACGTCGAAGGCACAGCGTAAGTGATATAAATGGCCATTTACCAGTACTTTCAGAAGCCTCTTTGAGGTTTGATTTTACAATAGCTGAGAGGTAAATTGAAGTATGACTGCGACCGAGGAGTATTAAATACACTGTTAAAGTGAAGATCTTTCTTGTTTATAAGCCCCATTAGAGTGTCTGTCAATGTTCTCTGTGTAAACACTGTTGAATAAGTAATTTAATAACATTTCTGAAGTGAAAGCTCATGAACAAATCAAGAGATGCTCTTTTTGAAACAAATCATCAGACTGGCAAATAATTTAATCTATCTCTCTCTCTGTCTCTCTCTCTGTGCTTTACCTATAATTGTGCTCCAATCAAAGCCGTATTCTGCCTCAGTCTCAATATTTCTTGTTAGGCAATTACGTGGAATGCTTCATTCATAAGAAGGGTCTCCCACAGAGAGACAAAATGGATAATCTATAAATGTGTGTCTCATTGAATGGAAAGATTTTACTGGAATTTAGTCATAATCTTTAGATCTGCTGTTTAGATAAAACATGCAGTATATGGAACTGTATCAAGAGTCAACAGCATTAAACACATCTATCTAAGAACTAGGATGAGCAGATTTGGACATGCTGCAGACAAAGTCTGCAAAAATGGAGAATTGATACAGCATTGAACCTTGCGTATTCCCATTGACTGTTGTCTCCTTGTGACAAGCATGTGTTGGTTTAAACCGTTGAACACAAGCATGCATGAACAAATCAATGATTCTTCTCGGGGTGATGTATGTTACATTAAAGGTGTCTATGATTCGTTCTAATCCATTTTGAAGCTTTAACAACTTCATTATTTCTAAGAGACTGCAGTTGTGTTTCAAAGATGCAAACTATTGAGTCGGCTAGTGCTAAATTACAGTTGGGTAAATATGTAACATAACAGAAATGCAAAACACAAAACCAAAATGAGAAAGCAAATAACTGGTAAAACTGCCATCTTGTTTATTTTGCACTGTGTGTGTGCTTGTGTTGGTGAGACGGAGAGTTTCCAAAGACGTTTCCCAGAAATCAGTAAAACAGAGGCATCATTTGAGTGTGTGTGTGTGTGTGTGTGTGTGTGTGTGTGTGTGTGTGTCCAGCGTAATCTTTAGACGATTTGGCCCGTCCTCCTCTTCCACTGGCCTGCTCCAGGCAATTTCCCTACATCTGCTACTGTGTGGCTCTTGAGGGATATTTCCAAAGACCCCCCCACACACACACACGCACACACACACACACACACCCCAACAACAAAATTCTTGTGCATCATGTCCTAGTCTGTACATGGAAACTCACAGGGGGGGGTTCTCTTTGTTTCTGGGAGGCACTGCCCAAGGTTTCATTAGTATCTGTAAACAAAGAACAAATCAACAGCAGCAGAGAATGCTAATTGGTATTCTGCATTCTCAAATAGAGAGAAGAAATTACATTAGACTAGTGAGAATATACTGCGAAATACACATTTGCATTTCTCAGACATTTAGGGCTGTACGGCCACCTACATCTGTACCATTGAGGCACAGCAGTTTAAACATTGTTCTTGCTTCTTTTGTTCTAACACATTTATAGTTGGTGGTGAGCTGAACTCAGTATTTTTGTAGCTGAGGAAAATTTTATGAGGATAAATGACCTCTCATTAGGTCAGTTGTTTTATGTATTTGTAAAAGATGAGGAGAGCCTGACTTGAATTATTATTTCTCCTGAAGAATGCCTCCTACAGCAGATTTTTGGAACAAACAAAAGGTCATAGGTGTCATCCCACAATGATCAGTACATTTTAGGAGCATCTTCCTGATTCAGAGTTGCAGCCCTATCTCAAGAATCCTTGTCCAGCTCCACTGAAGCAATGATGACTTTTTCTTGGATTCACCTAATCGATGAATGGACAGTTATTTGTTTTGTTCACGTGTGTGAAATTTCATTCAGCAACACTGAAACTTACCTTTGAATTAATTACTTGTGCATTATTATGGGTATCGTCTGTTTTGGGTAAGGGTAAGCTAAGCAACCATGAATGCTAATAGTGGATGCTACGCTATTGATATATGCATATGAAGCACATAACCATGCGGAGGTAGCCTACTAATGAATTAAATTGCATATCTATGGCCAGACAGTAGGTGAGTAGAAATCACAAGTGAATGCAACAATACATAGACCCCTATGAAGAACTATATACAAATATATTACAAATATCTACATGTAACCTATCTATAAGCCTTTTTGTGTTCCGTTTGCCGCTTAGTGCCCTCATTTGAGCATAAATTGAACATATTAAAAATCTTTTTCTGCAATGAACAGCTCCTCTTTCACAGTTGAAAAGATAGCCTTACATTAACTTAGCAATTAGTGTTTTGTTCCCCAGTGTGTGTTATCAGCCTGAGCACTCGAACCAAATTTACTCGCATGGGGCTTCTCGGATGAGCAAGGGGAAAGAGTGAGGGAGGTTTTTCCCATGATGCTGTATTACAAACTGCCACTAGAGGAGGTAGGAGACAAGCATATGACTATGACTTGCAGACAGAGAAGGGCTCAGTGGCAAGTTGTCTTTAAAGGGAAATTTTGCCATGTTGTATGTGGATGTCCAATCAGTGATGATGGTAAATGTAGTCGATTGAAGCAACAAATTCCTCCTCCTGCTGGCAGAGCCATGCCTACATGTACCAGGATGCATTGTGCGCAAGCTTCTGACAGCCAGACCCCCAAATCCTTCCAAACAATGCCCATGCTGAAATTCACTGCAGCAAAATGATTCAGTTTCTGTTGGCATCAGAGGGCAATTTGAGCAAAGGCACCACCAGTGCTGTTTGCTCTCAGCAGCTCAGGTTCTGGATGGTCCCTTCCGGCCATATCCTCTTGCACGGCTAATGCAGCCTCGGCCTCTCTCCGCTGCATTGCTTCGGCCATATAGCCTGGCTCGAATGAATACGGCTGTAAATCCAAGTCAGCCAAAACACTGTAAAATATAGCCTCTAACAAGCCATAACATCCTCTGCACTCATATTTTCGGATGCCATTTTTGCAGTTTGAAACATAGCTAGTTTGCAATACTAATAATAATAATTCTTCCTTGCCCTCAACTACGTCACTGTACATGTCAAATGACTGCGCTGGTGCCAGAAGAACAACAGATTTTGCGCCGCAGAGACACAGAACATCTGCAACAACTGCAGCCGTTCTTCACACTATATCCCTAACTCGGCTAGGTAGAGATAAGGTTGAACATTGGCGAAATGGTCCTTTAAGTAACATACAAAACCACAAACATTCCCAATCAGTCAGATGAACAGCAGCTAACAATGACAAAAACAGTTCCCCAGAGCCAGTGACAACCCTCCAAACGAGAAGACAGAGAATCTATTGAATTTCTTCACTACTGAAATATAACACCCCTCCAGTAAGTAGCAGAAACTTAATGTTTCACAAGAGACTCGGAGCCACTCCTGCCAATCTGCACTTCATTAGGCTTATTGCTTACCCATGTTAGCTACTTGCTTTGCCTGCTAGTTCCCTCCTCCTGCCTGCCTGCCTAGCCTCCCTCCCTTGTTCTGATTAAAGGGGAACCTCATAAATACGCTGCTGCCTATAAACGATTTCCTCATTACATCAAAGTCACACGGAAGTTGTAAGCTGCTCTTATAATTGCAACAAAGCACAGGCACTTTTAGCAGCCCCGCACGCAACCAAACTCACCCGGAGGCTCTGTAAAAACTAACCCCTAAACTGGAGAGGTCTGGTAGAAGTTGGCTAATTCGAACCTTAGTCAACAGTGGTCATTAATATTAAGCTTAATGAGGCAGGAAGAACATGATGCTGATGAGGATAAGAGCAGTAACAAATGAGTGAACATCTCCTAACAAGCTAAGTTGTTGGTGTGAAAGCTAGCTAATATTAAACATATGAACATTTTGCCAATCAACACCTCTGCCACAAGCAAACTGAAGGAGCCGTATAGATTATTTCCAGTTAAATAAACAGTAAATGTTGCTGCTAGTTGCTGGTGAGATTTAGTAATATAAAGATTTCGACAAAAAGTAAAAATGATAGACAATAGTTTCAGGTTGTTTATCTCTAATTGAGATAAATGCTGTTGTGAGTTCTCACGCTACTGTTGTGAAACTCGAATAACTCGGTAATGGTCATAAACAGAGATAATGATTGCCAGAGAGACAACACACTGTATTTCTATACAAACAAAACATCATTATAAAAGTGTATCTCCACTTAAAAAAAAAAAAAGTTTGACCAGTGTGGTAAATGACAGCTCAGCAATAACGGGAACTATCTGTGAAGTTGGATAATTTATGGGTATCATTTATGGCTTGTCAAACATTGCCTTGAACTGACCACTGTCTGATGGGAAACACAGACACGGGATTAAACCACACACACACACACACACGCATGCACGTTGGCACACACAGAGCAGCTGTTAAAAGCATAGCAGAGCTGGTTACTTAAAATATGACATTTTGGAAAGATTTTAAGTGAACATAGCTGTACATGTTTACATATTGCTACTTTATTTTTTATTTTTTTTACACATAAAATTTGTCATTTATTTAAAGGAAACAGTCTGAAAGGCTTTAATTGTTTTGTTCATTTGAATAATAAAACATTGGTGGAAAAAAAAAATACTGTATATAAACTGCATAGCACAATGTAGGCCCTTTCAAAGGGACATTCAGGAAGAACAATATAAATACACTTTTGGTCAGAACTTTAGTACCATATTACAACATCATATCTCATCATAAATACACATGTGACATTCATACATTTCCAGCATGATTATATTTCAATGAGAATAAATATGTCTACACTCTATAAATGTGTGGTGAGGAAATGAGGGAGTGCTGAACATGTTTTATATTGCTACGAGAGATAAAAGATGAAAAAAAGTTAAAATTACAATTCATTGTGATGAATAATTTGAGGGTTACTGTCTTGGAGAGCACACAGACCTGAATTTGTCTGTTTTGAAATTGAAAAGTAGAACAGTTTTTCAAGGCAAACACTTTTGCAGAATGGAAATTACAAGAATGCTTCAGTGATATGTTTTATTTGGCCTGAGTTTCTGAAACACTCATCATCCATACAAGTGTACAAAGTGTCAAGATATTAAGGCCCAATACAAGGCACTGTATCGCATAAAGAGAAAGGCTTAAGTGAAAAGTTGTACTTTGTATTATTGTGCCCAGTGCAAGTCCTCGCCCAGCTCAATTACTGCAAAAGTAAACAAGTGAAGAGTATAAACGGCTGGACAGTAACGCCCCTCCTCGTACAGACAAGTCATGTAAACAGGTAGTCCAAAGGGGCGAGAGGACATCTAAGTTGTTTTTTTTTATCCTCACTGTGGATTTTTAATTTGACTTCAAGTGCTCAGAAAGTTAATTCAAACACTCCTTGTGCAGTAGGTATATTATAAACCTTGATTTTTAAAATGTCAGCCACACGTCCTCTGTGTCCAGTTTTTGGAATCCTTTGTATCGAAACCCATTTCACCAAAGTCAGTGATATTTCCATTTTTATGAGAAGTGGTACATGCTGTAGCCCAGAGGAGCAGCATACAGTCCTAAAGGTGAAATGGGCAGTATGGGTCTGTGGTGGTGGTGATAGGCAGAGTACGACTGTCCGTACAGTGACATGTATGACAGCGGTAATGTAAAGCCAGGGTGTAAACCTCCTGCAGCAGCGGCTGCCACCGCAGCCGTCTTGGCGTCAGCGGCCATCTTGAGTTTCTCCAGCTCGGCCTCCTGGAGCCTCTTGGCTTTTGCCCGGCGATTCTGGAACCAGATCTTCACCTGGGTCTCTGTCAGGGTCAAGGAGGAGGAGAACTCGGCCCGCTCAGCGATGGACAGGTACTGTTTCTGCCTGAACTTCCTCTCCAGGGCCAGGAGCTGAGATGTAGTGAAAGGAGTCCGGGGCTTTCGGTTGGTCTTGTGTTTCCTCAATGGACAGGAGGGACTGACATGACCTGGGAGAAGAAACATTAAAGATTTAAGAATGACGATGAGATTAATTCATTGGACTTTCATAGAATGTTCTTGGTTTATTGTGGATTTTGTAGGCTCTATGCAGATCAGTTGGCTTTAATAAAAATGGCTAAATGAATTTAACTTAAAGTTGAAAGTTGGATATCAGGACACACTTTTATCTTACAGGCTACATTTGATGAAAATGCCACATATTCAGATTGCTCACACAGTAAGCACCAATATAGCCTACCTACTGAATAATTTGAGTGATTACATTGGTTCCCTTTGCACAGCCTGACTTCATCTACTTTACGCCTTTCTTTAAACAACTCTGTCCACCATGAGGCATAGCCTATGCAGGACAGCTTGTAGAGAATCATATACCAGTAAACCACAAAACTTGCTGAGAAAAAATGAAAAGTGTGTCCTCTTCATCCAATGTGTAGGTTAGGCTACTTGTACTAGCTTATAAAATCATACAACTTTCAAAATGCTTCAGAAACTTACGAGGCTGTGTGGAAAACTGGTTGCCGGTGACCCAGGGTGCGCAATCCTCTGACTCTGATGCCTCGGATTTTACCGGCGACGAAGGCGCAGCCGTTAAGCTCTTTTGGTTTTCCCCAGGAAGACTGCACGTCTCTCGACACAAATACAGAGAGTTTAAACCTATAGGGGACACCGCCACCGAATCTCCCTCCGGTTTACAGCCGGTGGACTCTCCGCCGCGGCCGTCAGTCTTCCTACCGGACATGAGCGCCTCCACGCTGAACGGATGATGCCGACGCACCACCGGAGATGTCTTCTCCTCCGCCGTTCCTGCTGCCAACTCCGCACGGTTACTGTCCTCCTCGCACGAGCTGCACCCCAAGTCGTTAAAAGTCTCCCGAGAAGCCATCTCTCCTCCAGGTCTCATCCGAAAAACAAGTGAACTCCAAGCGGAACAGGTGAGAGCCGCTCCGGCTGGCGCGACGATATGGAGCTGTCAAGTAGATTGTGGGAGTAGGTAGACGTATCACGTTGACACTGCTCAACTTTGACCAATCACTGCGGCCCAAAATGTTTACGAGTGAGACGATGCTGCCTTCAGGGACAATCGGAAAATGAAGGCGCTTGTTTTGTTTTGAGGAGTGCAGTGCAACAGGCCCTACAACTGATATTATTATCATCATCATTATTATTTATTTTATTTTGTATTATTTTATTTTATATCTTTGGTCACCTATGAATAACAATACAAAACCATTTCAACGGTCAACTTTAATGGCATTTTTGAAGGTTACGTGGAGTACTTGAAAGCAGCAAAAGTCCTCAAGGGGTCACTGAAGTGGTTCAAGGAGGTCGTCACTCCCCCCATGCAGATGAAAATAAAAAATTATTCAAAAAGTGTTTAATTCCATCTTTATTTAATTCATTTCAAACTAAACCGCAGAAAAAAATATATAAGAATGACTATTTTGAGCAGAAGTTTAACTTCTCCTAGCTGTTACAGCTGTTTTGTATCATAATAAAGTACAACATTTTCAAATGGGTGTCAAATAAAGCTTTACAGGTCTGTGGCATGTTCAGTGTAAAATCAAGATTTCTTTGGAAACTTGATGACACAGGTTGCCCCCATGTTGCCTCTTTGGTTTAATAAGTGAATTAAGGGAAATAGCCTGCAACAATATCTGTGTCACAGCATTATCACATGTTAAGCTTCAGTAATGGATTAGTTCTAACTCTAACCTCATGAGACTGCATGTGTAAACATGGGCCCCATGCGGATAATTACTGAGAATTATACCCGGGATGAAACACTGATTCCTTTTCTTCTATATCTCTCTTTGAGATTTGTTTGTTGTTTCATTTATTGGGATTTTCCCATTGTTACTCACAATGCTGGTGTGTGCTATGTCAGTCCAGGATTTGAAAAAGACTGTCAAATTACAGAGTAAATTACTTCACCAAATTATAGATTTAGTTTTTAAAATCTTTGGCTTGGTCCAGCTGGTGTCTGAGGGAGGCGCGACTGGACACAAACTAGACGCGACATCCACATGTCTGTATAGCCGACTCATTCATCATCTTGTCCTATGATTCAGTCCTATTCTCTCCAGACATTAGACATGAAGTAACTCATTGTGATCCTCCTGAAGTAACTCGTTGTGATTTTTCCATGAATAATTTCACGTTATGTCAGATGAAAGTGCCCCACTCCTGATGGAGAACTTGAGAACCCTTGTTCCAGCAGTTTATCTGAAGAAACAGTCCTTTGATGATGGTTGAAATATCATTAAGCTAAAAGGATGTTTCACTTATCTGAAGATTTTTTTCCCATGGCTTATTTAAGTACTTTCTTGTCTGTCGCCTAATTGCTCATTCTTAACACCCAGGCCATTGCTAATAGGAACCATTCTGTCGCTAAATGATAATTAATAGCTATTTCACATCAGAAGGCCTGATCCACACTCACAATCTGCTAATGTCGAAGTGGTAGAAGCTATGAGAGTATATGTTTGTTTGTGTGTCCTTCATCTGCAGCCTACAGCAGAGCAGAACTATTACAGCCTCCCGCTCCCACAAGATTAAGTTGCTTTTCAGATTGTTTTTCTTAAAACTCACCGACAGCAAAAGGAAAAGTCTCACTTGAGAACTTCCGAGAGAAATACAGACGTTCACATCTGTGCAGCAAGTTTCTGCTTTTCAATGTAGCCCCACTTTTAAAAGGACACACTGCATACATTTCCCAACATCCCCGAGGATAGATTTTTATATATATATATATATATATAGTAAATACTCCATTTGTTTATGCATTTTATCATGTAGCCAGCAGGCCTGAGTAGCTTGTCTATGTCAGCTTGTGGAGCAGAGCTCAGTTCCCAGGAGGCTGCCACTGCTGCCTTATTAAAGTGGGGTTATTTCACAGACAATCAGAGGTTTGTGAAGGCGCCAGTGAGCGGCCAGATGAAAGGACTGACTCCTCAGGGGAGAAACTGTTGCCGTTATTTTTTTTTTTTTGTAGCTCTGTTCAGGATCCCCACCTCCATCCTTCTCTCTCTCTCTCTCTCTCTCTCTCTCTCTCGCTCTCGCTCTCTCTCTCTCTCTCGCTGTGTGTGTGTGTATGTGCTCGCACACCTTGCAGGCACCTTGTCAGTCATTATTCACAGAACTCATTCTTGGCTGAGTGTCAGTGGCATGTTTCCTCCTTTCCTCCCTCCTGTCTTCTTCTTTGCACCCTTTCATGCTTGCTATGTTTAGTTTAGTCATGCATTTTTATCTATTACATTTAATTCCTTCCTTCCTTTTTTTCTTTCTTTCTGTCTTTACCTCCACATGACTTTCCTTTTTTTTGTCTCTTCCCTCATAAATTCTTTATTTCTGTCCTTCTCTCATGTTTATCTTCCTCCTGACCCTCTGTCCTTCCTTCCTTTTCTCCAACCTTTCATTCTTCATTGTGTCTTTATTCTTTCTTTCTTGGGATTATTTTTAAATCCAGCCACAGGTCAATCTATCAGATGAGACATCTTCTAAAGAGGTGACAAAAAAAGAGGCGTGCTCACCAAAGTTAAGTCTAATAAGGAAGGACATTAAAAAATTCCATTCTTGCCATATTTTCCAATATATCTTTCAACCCTGTTGTGTGAGGAAAGCTGCCAATTGCAGATATTCAAATTGCAGAAACTCTTGGCACTCATTTAATTGTCTTATTTGGAAAGCATAAACCATCTGGCACAAATACAAGCTACAGCCTGTACTGACAACACATCTGACAACAATGTCAGGCCTGACTCAAGTAATACCAAACCTGAGGTGTTGTTGTCTTAGATGCACTTTGAACATGTGAATGCATGGGAACTGAAATAAACAAAATACTGTGTATATATTACATGCATGTTAAATACATTTTAGCACATGGTCACACCACAGCTATGTGTGACCATGGATCCAAAGGGAATTTTGCAAGAGAAGAAGAAGGAGAAATAAAGGAAGGAAGGAAGGAGGAGGAGGAGGGGTAGAAATAAGAGGGCTGCTCTCCAGGGTGTAGCGAAATTACCCACACATCCCACTTCCTTTTTTCCATAATATCATTTAAGCCCGATAATGGCGAAAGCAATTTGTCTGAGCATGTTTGTGTGTACGTGTACTGTGTGGATGTCCGTACAGTATGTTTATGTGTGTGTGTGACAGAGAAGCTGGAGAAGCCTCTGGTTGTGTGGGTCGGGCACACCTCAGAGCATTGTAATTATAATTACAGCAGAGGCTTTGAAGTGGTGGAATGTTTGGTTGGGATAATCAGTGGGCTGTGCAGCATTCACGCACTATTTACATTCCCATTAAAACACTCATTCACACCATCAAACCACTGCCATTACTATCTATACTGATACTTACTGGGTACAAAGTTGGGGAAGTAACATGTTAAAATGTCAAATGTAATGGGTTACATCACCGATATTAGTACTGTTACAGTATATAAATGTGTGTAATCCTATGCAGTATTAGTTGGCAGCTCCTCTTGAGGTTCGCTGCTTTTACTTTTTCGTTCTTCTGACTCTGAGCTCTTCCTTAGTTTAAGACCTGAAAGCTGTCAAAATGAAGACAAACCCAGCAACTGGCTCATCACTGTAGGTTAAAAAGAGTAACTCGCCTGCAGTGCAACAATGGAATTTTTCGATCCTTTTTAAGTACATTTTGGCCACTTTTTGCCTAAATAGTAGACAGTTGTGATTATATGGCTTTTCCGAAACAAGCGTCTAAGGATAGCGGGTTTTGTATGATGCAAAGATGGTAAACATTTGAGGCAAATTTGTGATTTTGGGCTGTAAAAATAAAATTTAATTGACTTGACATGATGTCATAGGCCACCAGTATTTACCAGTAAGTTTAATTATCCAGCATATTTGCAAAAATATACTTTTTTCACTTCCTATTTTCATGCCCATAAAACATATTTGTTACATCATTTGTTTCATGGGCTGGTGCTGTTTCTTAAAACCAGGAAGTAATTTTGGAAACTAACCACCACTGTACCAGGGCTATAGATGTGATTGATCAGTATCAATATATTTATAAAATATTCTTTCAATATCAATATACAGCATAGCCCTATATGGCAAACGTGTGCAAAATCAAATAGAAAATAATCAAATTGATGCTCAATTAACTATATTCCGCTGTTACATTCTTCACAAATGTAAAACAAAAACTTCCCTAACTAATTTTAACTCTCACATGTTTGCTTGGACTCTTTATAATAATATATCTTTATGACACAATTTGACTGAAATTTGATTAACAATCATTTTAAATTATACCTCAGCCCTGGTTTGTACAGTATATTTCTCACCTACACACATCCAGACATTCATACATATTCATTCTGTGCAAAAACACACAAGCTATGTAGTACTGTACACACAATTAAGTCACGTTCTTCTCAGTAAGGCAAGTAACTTGTCAAACCAGTGGGACATGTTGTAAATAACTAACTGACACACACACACACACACACACACACTCAATGTAATCACATTGTTTTCACACAGACCCAAGTGATCTTAGTACTGTCACCCCCACCCTCTCTCTGAGCTTCCCAAGCCCTCAGAACCTCCGCCTGTAATGCACCTAAATGACTACCTTGAATGCTACAATGGCGCCAGGGCCAATTAGCTGTTGACGCTGGAGACAGATCTTTTCAGAAGCCAGAGAATGAGGCCTCCTGTAATGTGAAAGATTGATGCCCACTTTGCTAATGACAAGAGAAGGAGGCAATCTGTTGCTTGACTCAGCCCTGGGCTATGTTACAGGATAGTCAGCTGATGACTGTGAGCCTGCAGGGGAGGCCATCCTGAGAAAATTGGAAATGGAGTATATGTAAGTCACTATAGGGGATGAATGGAGGACATCAGCACACATTAACACAGATAGATACACGTCCAAATAAACGTGTGTGTTTGCAGTAGTAGTATTGTAGTATTGGGCAACATGATGATATATAATGTGAGATGACAGAGGTTTGCCAACCATTAGAGATTTTGCTATATTATGAGTTAGCTATCCGTTAATATATATGGTTGCATTAGGACATTGCTGGAAATGTTGTTTTTGACAATGAGTTTATGGCAATATTTGAGTTACAAGGTCTTTGCATCAATGTTATAAAGTACCTTGATTAGTAAATTATTTAATTCACTGTATTAGCCATAAACATATATTCCCAACTGACTATTTTATCTGTGATCAGTTAATATATAAATAAATCTTACCTTCATAATGTTCATGTTTTTGTTTGAATCCGTTTTAGAGAGGTGTTGATTCAACTCTATGGGTATTTTGGAGAATGTAGTTTGTGGTACTGTTAAATTATGTTGCATATATACAGTATACTCTGAACCAAACACATGTAGTATATGTCTAAGAACATACTGTACACCCATTAAAGAGCCCGTACTGCATACGTATTCATAGCTTTACAAACACAGATATGCACACATTCAGTTCAGTTCACTTCAATGACCACAGCCAAGCTGATGGAGTTTATTACAGGCAGTGTGAAATAATACAGTTCCAATAACATCACACAGCCGCAATGATTAACAACACATGTCACATATCACCTTTATATAACACAAAACACACAGCAATATGGTGATGCACACGCGCATGTAGAGAAATTTGCTTCATGCCAAAAGGAATGTATCAGTTCCACAATATATAACAAACTGTCCCTTTGAAGGTGATAATTGCTTGGGTAATCGCCAACTGCAATTATATTTTTGGAAACGTTCTCTGGTCTTTGATTAAGTTTAACAACACTGCGTAACCTATGCACTTATCCACTAATGTAGGTTCACAGCTTCACCTCACCATAACCCATCATTATCAGGTCTTCCTTTCAATTCATAAATAAAAAAGTAAAATATTACACCTTGAAGGGTTTTGGAAAATTTTGCGCATTCAAACTCAGCAACCTCTTAACCTTCATTGTACCCAATAATAATAATGTGCAAATAGGTGTGCATTCTTTCCCTATGCAAGTTATATCATGAGCTCTACTGTATGTACCTTCAACACACTACTACTAGCAGTAGTAAATCTATAACTCTTGGAGAGCACCATGCTCTATAGACTGTAGACTCATCAAGCAGCATCACAGGAACCTATCCTGATTTTGAAAAATCCTCTACATCTTGCAGGAGTAGAAGATTATGTGCTTATTTAAAAAATAGTGCTGTATTGCAGATTGTTTTTCTAAAAAGTTCCATGTGGCATTTTCAGTTATCAAAGGACACTGCACCTTGATTACAGAAGACTACCTGTTGGGTGTCTTAGTAAAACCGTTTTTAGCTGACTTTGTATTCAGGCTTAGGGAAATGACCCATGGAGTGCCGTCAGGATCAGGGACAAGGAGACTTCTATGACTCAGTGTGCATCACAGGCCTCATGACTTCAGTTTCCGTGTCAAACTCTCAGCCTCCGCAGAGAGCAAGAGACTAGCCAGGGGCCATCTGTTCCCTGCAAAACCATGTAGATTCCCTTTGACATACTATATCTTAATCAGTTCTGACAGGTAGGATTTATGACAAGGCCGTCATGTAAATAACAAGGAGGCTTGTTATTATGGAGAGGCACTGAAACGATATAATTGTTTTAAAGTGGTGCTGGAAGGGCAAGTGTGCATGTATTTGTGTGTGCGTGTATGTTGCATGTGATCGTGTGAACATGCACAGTATTCTGGGAAGTTTTCCAGAGATTGGGGAAATCCACCTTCCACACAACAAACAACTTAAACCACAACAACAAATCTCCTTTAAAAGAATTTTTTTGTCTCATTACAGCAAATAACATTTCATGGTAGAAAAAGGCACAACTTTCCCAGCTATTATGGCTGCGTTACACGCACCCTTCGGGTTATATGAGAGGGAAATGTGCTTACACACAGGAACAGAAGCGTGACAAATATAGTTTTATCTGCACAACATGCAGGAGAGATTTTTTGCAACTGTGAACGGACAGATTCCCTGAAAAGTATCCTCAATATTAGTGTTTCATTTGCATCAAGAACCATGTGAAATGTTTTTTGATCCTTTAGTTTATGTTATACCCTAAAACTTGCACTGTGTTCACCAACCTGACATGTACAGTTTTGTGCAGGACCTCATTACTTTACAGTTTACATGGTGAGTTAGGTGTCTTATGTAATTATTAAAAATGTAATTTTAATAACAAAAATGATTGGAAGCCTTTGATATGCTGCTTTAAAGAATAAAGAAAACTAACTCCCTCATTATGAACTTTTAAAAACTGCTCTATCACATCACAGTAGTTTTTTCATTTTTGCCCTTCATCCTCTTCTTTAATATATGCCACAAACTTTTCAAGATTTACAGTATAACATTAAAAGTCCACTTATCTTTACCGGGATTCAAGTTTCAGTCTGTATGTGTTTGTGTTTAACTACCTTGAGGTAAAATCAGTATGTGCAGCTCTGCCAGCCTTGTCTAGTGAGAGCTTCTTTTATAGAGTCATAAAGAACAGAGCACTTCACTGAATAAACAAATCAGCCACCCTGCCAAAACAAGGAAAATGGGAACATCAAAGCTGGCCGTAATCGTTTTTAAAGGTCAGCAGCTGGGAAGGGACTGGCTGGCTTACTGGCTGGCTCATTGGTTAGTTGGCTGGTGGGTTTACTGTGTAAGATGGCTCGTTGGCTGGCTGAGTAGACAACTGAATATCCTCTGGGAGGACTGGCTAACTAAGCAGCTGATTATTCGAATCACTGGGAGGCTCGGTGACACACAGACTGACTCCTGCTGGCTGATGGACTGCAAATGAGGTGCAAAGAAACATTGCAGTGGATCAGGATTTCTTAATTAATTAAATCCTTCCTGTCTGACTATGTGTGTATGTGTCTGTGTGTTTGTGCTGCAGCAGACTCGAGACTCAGACTCACTGCTGTTTTAATGAGCGAAAGACGCCAGTCACAGTGGGACCATGAAGGACAGAGCTAGGATAGGATAGAGAGTCCAGAGCACACAACCACACCACCACACTGATCTTTGCTCTGACCCTGTAGAGGGAGAACTGCCACTGGGGTCCTTTGCAGTGACCCTGTCTTCGCCTACAGGGTCAAAGGTTACAAACCTCTGCATGCGCCCTTTGAAATGGAGCAACAGGGGCTTGCTGTTGGACTGATTGGCAGGATGGCAATTACCAAAATGCTTGTCATGTGTTTTATAGCTGTAACACAGAGAAGGATCCAGAGAAGGAGAGACAGGCAGAGGAAGCAGCTAAACAGCAAGTGTAAATAATAATTAAATAATAGTGGATAGAGTGGACATCCTTGCCTTGCCCCCTACAGACTAAAAATGGAACGGACATATTAAGTTTGCTTTTGCAATTTATAAATAATGCTGTTGCTTAAATGGTTTTCAGAGTGGACGAAGGTTGTTAGTTTTAATTACATCTTTAACACAAGCTTTTGTAAATCCATCCTAGAAAGCCTTTCGGGTTTTGCCTTTTGCGTTGTTATATTGTTGACTAACATACACAACATTGTTGCATTGATGCATTGTCTTTTTTTCAATGGTTTTATGTATGGTTTTGTTTTAGTAAGTTCTTCTACTACTATTGCTGCACTACACATCTATATCTACATTATTTATTCATATTTAGTCAATATGAATGTAAACAGCATGGAATATGCTTACTGCCGCAAGTTATATCATACAATTTATATTATGGTTCCACCCAGAATCGCAACCACTAGCTCCAAACTTGTCTGTCATCACCTATAGAAAGCCATCATCTAATTTCATAATGGGCACTATGAAGTGGCATAAAATGTTCCAGGTTGCTGTTGTGGAAGGCAATGTTGTGAACAGTTATTTTGTGGGTAAAATGTTTGGTCTGACATTAATTGGCTCAGGGTGATATTGACCAGAAAAAAATCAGTGTCATATGAAAATCAGATGGTAAGATATTGGGAAAGCTGAGATCAAGGCTTTGGACATTGCTATGATGGAGTCTGTTAGAGGAAGCACAAACACAGCAATGAGATGATCAGACAGGTTGTAAACAAATCCATAGTAATCTAGTCATCTACACCAAATTATGTGGAAGGGAAAATGAAAGTGACCATGACAAAAATGTCTACGCTTACTACATTTGCGTGTGCACGCAAAGTTGAACCAGGAAGTAGTTTTGCAAAATTGAATACAAGAGACGGTTTGGGTAATTATTTTAAAGCTGCTATTGTCCATATTTTTATATTAACAATGCATCAAATGACTGTGCATGTAAAAAGGGGTCACTTGTAGCTACAAATCCACAGAGAATTATCACTTACCATAAAGAACCAGATATTTCCTGTGAAGACCAAAAACAGAGCTAAAACAAGAGCGAATATTGGACTTACATTCACCAAGTGGCCGGAAACAGGACTCAAAATGAATGCTAATGTAACTAACGTAAATCTGATGGATGTGTAGATAAGCAACTGTATGCTAACAAGTTCACCGCATCAACTTAAAAGGGGATAACGTGTCAATGTTGTGTTAACAGCCGCTGCAAAAAATTATTTATTGCAGGTTTAAAGAGATTGGCACTTTAACAACCTCACTAAAATAATAATTTCATAATGACATTCTCTCTCTCTCTGTCTCTCTCTCTCTGTTCCTACGTGGGTGCCCGCTCCCCAAGCCTTTTAAGTTGGGCTGTCTGCTGATCTGTAGATAATTGTTGACTGTAATACTAGCCAGGAAATGGAGTGATCAACTCCAGATGACGAGACAAGAGCTAGGAGAGAGCAAGTAAGACAGACACAGACAAACGGGGGGGAGAGAGAGAGAGAGAGAGAGAGAGAGAGAGACTTAAGAACAAATATACTGAGCATGCAGTTTATACAGTAAATGTGACAATTAGTCCATTTGTGTTCACACAATCAGCTCCTAGAAGTTTGTGGCACAATCAACATTTGATTATAGTAAGACGAGCGTCACATGGTGTTAATTGCACTTTTTTACAAAGGTGTTTGTGTTGCACTTCAGTTTATTACTTAGCTAATTGAAAGGCAATTACTCATGATTAAATAGTACTTGAGTAGCACTTAAACCCTATTTGCTTGCAGTTTCCCCTGTGGTTGTGTTTTAGCACAATGACTGCATCTGCCAGCTTGACCCAGAGTTTGGAGAAGTGAGTGACATTGTTTGCCTTTGGAGTAATGGCTGTCATTATGCTATGCAAACACCCAAACATTCTCTAAAACTACCCCACAGCGCTGTGTCTCTATCTTACTCTCTGGTGCTGGTGCCTTGTTACAATCAATTAAGCTGATTACAAGCACTATCTTCACCACTTCAAAGGAGGCCCATTACAGCGGGTCAGACTAACTGTCTCTTTACTGCGCTGCCCTGTTGTTTGTCTCAGAGTAAGAAGCCCTTAGATATGTTACACTTAAACATTTGAGGTGCTGCAATCAGTTGATAAAGGGAAAAAAAAAAAAAAAAGTAACAATGCTGGAAACATTTTTATCATGCTAATTAAAGGATAAATGACAAGTAATGATCTGGAGACAATTGGTGTCGTCTGTCCTCTTTCAAGTTAAAGGTTGACTCTTTGTCAGGTCAGACAACAGGTCAAATAATAAATGGAGGGACACAGAGAGAGGGAGCGAGACACCAAGTCTAGACAGCGTATTTAGGGACCCTCCCTGATTTGCTTTGTTCTTTGCCATGTCTACAGGTAATTACCTCAACAAACTACTGGGAACCCTGACAAATCTGGGGCAAGTGAGAGGTGAAATACATGAAAAAGTAAATGAAGTAGAGGGATTAATAAATGAATGCGTCCATGCACACATGTGTGTTTGTGTGTGCCAATGAGCTGTCATGCATAGATGAGCATCAGGGCATGAGCATATGATAAAAGACCCACTTCTAAAAATATCTGCAGCAGTGTGTCGCCAAGAGTATTGTTTTTGGTGTCCACCTCATCCACGCTTGTTGCAATATTGTGGTCATTTATGTTTCTCGTTTTGGCACAAAAAGATGACATTGTCATTCTTAATCTGACCTACAAAGCTCTGACAGGCTCCCTTGTTTTTCAGTGAGCACAAGACCAGACATACTGTAGAATTTCAATCACTGAAAAAATGTGATTCAAAGGCTAATGTTAAGGTGCTGCATTGGAGTTTCATAGATAACTAATGAATTAATGTGTTCACTTGGCAACAATGCACTCTAATAATAAAACTATTGCCTTACCCCAATTATGCTTTCTCTGTCAACAATCATAACTGCATTACCATAATTACAGTGGTGTTTACAAGAGCTCCACTTTACCCACACTACTAATTAAATTGCATTGTGACTAGATGATTAGTGTACTATTAAATATTAATGTAGCCAGTCAGTGCATATCTCTCAGGTGTTAGCATTAGAGACTGATTTCTCCTCAGCCAGCATGTACGAGTACATTTATGTACCATTTTCATTTTGTTCAAAACACACCATAAATCTTAATATTTAACAGAGGAGTGTTTTAGCTACAACTGGAGGGGTTTCAAATGTTACTTTTGCTTTCTTAAATTGGATGCATTCTTCTTATGTTTTTCACAAATTGCTGGATTCACCAGTTCATCCCTGTGAAAATCCTGTCGGCCTATGCATTTGTCATCTGAAAATAACCTTTAATAAAATGTTAGGTGCCAGTTGAAGCTTTATCTTAATTGTATGGAAAACAGCCATGTGCCGCCACATCCTGTAAAGATGGATTGATAGTGATGAGCTGTGATTGAAATGTTGGATCATTTTACACAAGCCATGAAATTATGACTTTCATGGCTTGTCCTATGACTTTGGACTGTGTGTGTGTGTGTGTGTGTAGTTACTGTAAATCAGTATTTGTATAAAATGTACTGTGTGTATGTATGTTTAAGAAGATGGATTGTTTGAATTTATTTAATGATTAAAAATACAATTGCAGTCATTGAGGATAAAAATAGAATAACACTTTATTTTCACTGTGATCCTCCAACATCCAGATGGGTAAAACAACAAAAAAACTCAAAACGAAACATGAATAATCAAAACATAAATATGATGATATTTAGATTCCAATATGGTGAATTATGATCAGTCACACCTGGAAGAAGCAGATTTTTGTTACATTTTATTAAGCTCTTGGGCTTCTGTAATTATATCTTTGCCTCATTTTTCCACACTTAAACAAAACATGAACTTGTATCAAAGCCCTATTTGGAAAATAATATGTGCTCTACATGGTATGTCTCATATGGTATGGTAAAATACAAGTAAAACCATTGGTTAAACACAGAGTGATGCTTATCTATTATCAGTTTTTGCTGTTCCGATTATAGAGGGCTTTCACCTAACCTAACATTTCCTCTGGCAGCTATGAGGTCCTCTCTTGGGCATTAAATATATGTTGGCGCCATGAGGACTTGAGATGCAGCAAAGTCTTTACACCATAAAAAACTGCCAGAGAAGATTTCCTTCTGCATCTGTGATGTAGAGAACGTACAACCATATTTAACACAAGAGTGATTGCTGCCTTTTCATTATCATGAAACCAGGGCATTAGTCTGAAGCATGAAAAGAGAAAACGTTTTGAAGGTTTAAGATATAATCCATTATCACAGGATTGTTCCCTTCGCAATGCTTTTGATATGAAGTCTCGCAGACACTTGCACACAAATCCATGCTCACACACTCACTGATAAAGAACCAATAATTTACAGCAGAAAGCAACAAATGTCGTGTCTGGGTTTCAACCCGCTTTGTTAAATTTGCAAATATCCTGTCTTTTGCCTGCAAGCACGTATCAATCACACGTTAATTAAATCTCCGCCGTGACTGACAATGAGCATCACTGATTGATTGTATCTTTAATTGACTGTATCAGTTGATAAGCATCTCAGAATTTGTATCATGGCGTGGGTGAATGCTCACTTGGGATTGGCTGTTTAGGAGTCAAAGCTTTTCTGACGTCAGTACCTACAGTGCAGTATGTCACAGCTTCCAGTAGCCTGCAGGTTCAAGAAGCTGACCAGACATGTTTTCCTCCCTCTACCTTTAGCAGCAACTGAAGCATCCTTCAGCAAGGCATTTCATCTCTGTGTATGTGTGTTCCATATGTGAGTCTGTAGCTCTGCTTAAACAGCAAATACTTCCTGGAATAAAAAAAACTTGTTTTGACAGAAGAAAAAACAAACATTTAAATCTTGACCAAACTGTCTGAAGTGGAGTGACACCCTAATTTTAGTGCTTCTCCCTCTCATTTGCTTTGCCACCCTAAACCCCTCTCCCGCAACCCTGGACCCCACCCCTGCCTTTTCACACACACGCACACTCACTTAGCAATATTGCTTTGTCAGCCGACATTTAGAAGATTAACCTCGAACTTGCCAAAGGGCTTCCCAACTCCCCTCCTCCCTCAGCCACTTCCCCCGCCTTTCTCAGTCTTTCCCTCCCTACAGCTCCTTCTCTGTGAATACTTGCACAACAAGTGGCGCCGCTGTAGAGCCCCCTGGGTATTAGAGGGTTGAGTGGCGTCCCAGAGAGCCATAATTACACCACCGCTCAGGTGATTTAAATGTCCGGGAACATGCTGACCCATGCATGGCACCAAAAGTCCCACATTACATTGACACCCACCTATGTTCTGTGTCTCAGGACACATTATTTATCCTCCCATTTCACATGTAACAATTTTACTGGTGTAACACTTTTTGTATTCTGTGCGAACACGAGCAAATCATTTTCCATGTTTTGACAAGAGTGAAAGGAATTTCTGCCAACATTTTTTTGTCAGTTCTTTGGATGCAGCATTCTGCAATACAGGTTAAATGTTTTCATCTACTGATCCTTGGTACCTTGAGAAAATCAACTACAGTGTGTTCCTCAAGCCTCGCCTGTTTGGCTGCCTTCAAGAGGAGACACAGCTTTGTGATCATTTTTACAACTTTATTTTTATCACCAGTTCTGTTTAGTGGACATTATTAGGAAAGAAATGCTAATCACAAGAACATGAATTTGACAGGCTGTAATTCAAGAAAAAGGGTTGATAATTGGGTTTGGTTGACTCTCCACCCCCTGCAGACATTGTGGTGACAACAGGGAATGGTTCTCTTTTAACAAGGTCAGGGCTAATACTGGTTAATGGGAAGGGGATGTTCCTGTGCCCCTGTACTCCTCAGCGCTCACCTCTCTCTAGTTCTCCCTCTCATCTTCTCCCTCTTTTTTGGTTTAACAAGTTGTTGCGGCCGAGTTGTCACAGAGAAATTCATTGGCTTGTGTCTGCACAGGAATGTTGCATCGAATCTTGGCTTCTCTGCATTTGCTATGAAGCCATCAGCTACTACTTTGCACCAATATTATGCTCAGTTTTGTGCAGGCACAGAGGTGCTTGCAAACACAGGTTTGAGATTTTATTTCTACACAAGATGTTGTATATCTGACAGAGAATCCCTGAAGCTATCTGCTGTCTTGGGCCATAAAAAATGAGTGTCATGCATGGGAAAACATGCATGTGCTAATGTTGGTGAAAGTAAATGAATCAACAAAAGCGACTAAAAGAAGGAGACAGGGAGAAAAAGCTTGAAAGACAAGCATTAGTAAAAATAGAGATTATAAATAGTTTCCTTTCACTCAAGGTTTTCTCAGCATTAGCAAATAAGGTATTAAAGTTTCCTTTCTTCCTGTTATGATTTTGTTTCTGACAGCACAGGTTAAAGAAATTGTGCCTTTTGAGTTGTAATCCCTACAATTAAGGCTGTAGGTGCGGCTCCATTACCTCAACAGGATTAGTAATGACCCAGGAGAGAATATAATTGCTTCTTAATTTGAAGTTGTGAAGTGCATGAAATACCTGAGGCTCATCCTGCCGTCTCAGCAGTGGTTAGTTCACAGATTAGCTGCTTTTTTTTCCTCTCTCTCTCTCTCTCTCTCTCTTGTTTCCAAACCAGGAGCTTTATAGTTCTTGTGTTTTATGATGCTTTTTTCCCTTGTTACATGTTCTCTTTATGAGAGATCTGTTATCTCCAAAAAGGTAATACTGTATAAAAACAGAAAAGTTGATGATATGCTGAAAGATCCTTAAGGATAGTTTTATCTATCCTTAGCTATACCATCTAGATTATGTATGTGTACTACAATATTTACTGTAGTACATAAAGTGCTATAAATACAGTAGATATTTGATAGATTGATAGTTACTGTATAGACATATTAGGAGTAGGTGATAAGAATAAAATCCTCCAAATTTTATACCACAATATTGACATATATATTTTTGTGAAACAGTATATTTTCTGAAGAATTTCTGAGAAACAGTTTATGGATAAAATTAAACTACACCGGTCTAATTCATCCATGTATTAAATGGATAGATACCACAGTTTACACAGTATGGCAAAATATCTGACATTAGACAAATGTATATTGTCTCATACTATATATTGTCATTTTGCCCAATAGGTACTATTCTATACTATGTACTATAGAATTATTTATACTACACTGTGTTCTACTGTACTAAAGAATATATACTATAAAAGCTACTATAAAGATCTACAAATGAATATAATGTTCACCATCATTTACTGCCAAAGAATCAGATCGGATTGAAAAAGTCAAAATGATCAATATATTATTATTTTGTATCTAATGTGGAATCAGTAAAGAGAAATTAGATAACTGATGCCATTAAACATGATGACACCTCAGGACCTAGCTATTGTGTAAGAAGAAAAGCATATGAGAAGGATGAACAATTCTTTCGGTGTGTAGTAATGACACTGTTATGACACCGGCCAGCAGGTAAGACTGTAACACCCTTCATTATTCAGGCCTGACATCTGTCCAAGATGACTAATACCATATAATTACAAGGCCTTTGACCAGCCATAATGGTCTTTTAAGTCCTGTCTTTTGTCCTCAGTGAGGCATTTCCAAAGTGTCCATTAGTGACAATACAGCACTCGCAACTGACACCTTGCTGTTCAACACTAACCATTATTTAACTACAAGGATCTAATGTGATTGTCACAAGGTGGATTTAGTCAAAATAATAATAATAATAATAAAGAAAGAAAGAAAAGGAAAATACGTTTCAACCCAGAGCTTAAATAAAATTTATTCCCACAATAAAGTTTATTTATTGTATAAAATACAATAAATATTTAGCATATAGCAGAATGCTATATTCAAATACAGCATTCTGAGTATTGGATCTAAAGTACGAGGATTTACATAATGGACACACTGTGTGATGTTGTCTCACCCACAGAGAATCGCTCAATGGTCTAAAACATTCAGTGTTAACAAGTCTGGCCTGGTGATACAGACACTGTGTTGATTCTATTATCTATACAATTAAAATGTACTATCGTGAAAGAGACAGATCTGTGTCACCTTTGTCAGCACCAAGTTATCAAACCTCTTTCATACTATGGTATGTATTTTTTTCAGCAATGGCCATTTAGTGTATTTACATTCTGCAAATACCTTTAAGTTTTCATTGTTAGTGGTGGAGTCCGCCATTCCAGTGCTGGATTAAAATTGTCTTCACACGCACAAAGGATTCACAGGAAACGATGCATGTGTGTAATCCTGTTGCTGATTGTAATTTTTATCTCATTGATATCAGCGTCACTGTTTACCAGTCACTCTCCTGACACTGTAACAGAGCTGCTTGTTCACATTAAAAGCATTCAACTGGTGAAACACAGCATTTTGTTGTGAAGCAGTCACAGGAAACGCAATGTATTTGTTAGTGCTGACTTCGATTGTCAAAAATGCATCTAAAACACAAGACATATCATTTTAACATTGTTTTCTTAAGCGGATCAGTTTTAAATATTTCAGGAAGTAATGACTGACTTCTTTATTCAAACAACATGAGTTTGTTTGGCTGCACTGTAACCACCAGTTGCTTTTCTGTTGTAGTACTGACAAATTAGCTGGTCCAGGAGTGTGTGTTGTTGTATTAAACCGCACTCACTGTTACCACCATGGCTGCTGCCAAATCATCCAGGACTCTTAAGGATCACCACTTTCAGAAACATTGATTTTATGTTCCTCATTTCTGGTTTGTGTATTGTAGTAATGTTCAAGAAAATACATTTGTTTGTATTGTTATGGATAAACAGCGTTGAGGTTATTTGCTTCCATTGATGGGTTTCTAGCTGTCCTAAAATACTAGACAACCTTTATTCAGTACCTTTAAATTCCAAGTTCAGTCAAGTCATGACCAATAGACTAAAGAATAAGCATAACAAGCACTTCACCTTGTCAGAAATTCCCATGTCATAAAATAGTTATGAACATTGTTTTTAAATTAAAAACAATGTTCTTTTGTTTTGTTCTATTTTTAAAACATTTTCATGTCAGCATCCAAGAAAGCTGTGCCCATGTAGTGTCCGTGATCCTGTACATGTCGTGTAACCATGTCATGAACTGCCAATCTGAGAGATGGATGTAGTTTCACTTCTCAGGCACACAAACACACATAAAGACAAACATGTCTGCATCAAAAAACAACTGAATAATTTTCCCAGGCCTCATCATGTGACCTGTATTGTCAGTGTGAGTGTCGTCGAAGACACAGTAGAGAAAGGAAAGAGGCTGACGAACAACAGGTTGTCAATTACACGGCAGCAGCGAAATCCACACTTCATGTCGGCTTAAAGCTGTCAACTGTCAATAGAGAGGAATGCCAGAGAAAACAGGAGGCGCTGTGTGTGTGTGTGTGTATGTATACATCTTGTAACTGTAATTGGAAACATTCATCCATCCATGCACAAGTGTGCTGCACAAACATTTTCTGACGTACGCCCACAGACAACTAGTTTGACAGCAAATTAATGGAAGAAGTCATGTTCGCTTTTGCCAATACTCACAAACAGATGCAATTATCACTTTAGCTATGTTATGCTTTGGTGTTGCCTATCTTTGGCATTACTGAGGTCTGACAGGGATTTTTATGCACACTGATGTGTGTTTGCATTTGCTAGAGTTTAGACAAAACAAACAAACAAACAAAGAAACATTAGCAAGGAAGTTAATAAATTGGCTGCCCTGTGAGACTCAATACACAGAAGAAAACTAAATAGTTGGATGGGCAGAATGTGAGACAACTTAGCTATTCGTGGATTACTACCATTGTGAAGTGTGGCTAGAGGTAAGGCCATATTCTTACCTAAATGAGCATTTATCATCTCAGACTCAGCTTGTCAGGCTCAGCCCTGCAGCACTTTCACCTGTCTGAGCTGTAATTTGTCAGCCTCAGGTGTACTTAGGCTCAGCTGTGCTTTGAATTGGAAGTTAATTTTTGCATTTGCAAACATTTAGCATGTTAGCATGCTCACTGAGCATAGCAACTCACTGCGCCTCTATTCCTAATCCAAACCCAGATTTTTTGTCATGCAGCTAACAGAATATTTTGTCTTTTATTTATTATATTCACTTTATTTTGCCACATGTTTCTTGAATATGCAATAATAACTTTAAGGAACATTTCAAAAAAGGAATAAAATCTAGGAACAAAAAGTGACTGAGGTTGATTCTCATTTTCAAATATTTACACAAGTTGATTACACTTAATAGCAGGAGATAAATACAGTGGGACTATATGGTGACTACTACTCATCTTCTCAATCAGACGTAGTGTCCGACCCATCTGCTGCCTGGCAGTGTGTAATCAACCAGAGCGATTTTATTAGTCTCTAAACGGAGAACTGCGTTGATTAATGAGGAGGCCCCCTGGTCTCCACGTGCTCTAATTAACCAACTTCAGTGGGTTTTAAGGCACACACTCTAACTCTTGGCTACCAGCATGAAAGGGGGAATGAGTTAGCACAATGAGCTGTTGTCAATACATTAAAATTAAACTTATATACATTTGTTCACATGATCACAATGTAGATCATCCACACGTGTTTTACTTCCAGTGAACTTTACAAGTCTGTATAACCTTTAGTTGAAATATCCTGAAACCGGACCCCAGAAAGTGTAGAGCAAGCAAGGACACACACGCATGCACACACAAACCATAATTTAGTGGGGAAATAACTCAAGCATGATGGGAAGCTGCTATTGACATTGTGTGGTGTGTGTGTGTGTGTGTGCCCTCTCATGTGTGTTTCCACTAAATTAAGAACTTATTAGGACTTAAAAACCCTATCCTATTTCACGGGGGGGAACCTCTGGAGGAAGAGGATTACTCTTCAAACCCTGCGGTTTGGCTCTTTCTATGTTGTAACACTTAATATTTTATGTCGATGTGATGGTTGGACCATTTAGAAAGGTCATGAGTTAGATGTTAACGCTGCGTGCATGGTCCTTGCCACTAGCTAATTATATGTGTTATGGATTTGATAGTGCAAACAAGCAAGAAATAAATTACTTCCAATGAGCCAAGCTGGAAAATATTTTGATGTCTTTCACCCCAAAACACATTTTGTTTGGGCATGCAGAAACATTTCTCCTTTTTCTGTTGTTGTTTGCTTTGAAATTAACTCTTAAATTGCATAATTTGACAGATTTTGATGAATGAGACTCACTTTTTCAAATGGTAAACATCCTATAAAAATAATTAGAACTCAAGATTAGAAGTGTCAAATGTATACTCTGGAACTAAGTTCTCAAAGCGGCGTTGATTGTTACTTTTTCTTTTTTACCAAATTACAGAACATCTAATACTGTACCAACCACTGTAGGCATAAACATATATATATA
>LKNJ01002507.1:0-60545 GCA_002120245.1 Maccullochella peelii
AGCTTTAAGCGGGACATTTCCCTGGTTAGTGTTGTTGTGCAGGTACCCTGATCAGAGTTTCTGTAATGTAATGATGATAACATTGATGATGATGATTTTATATGATGTTGATTCATATACTCATTCTAGTATATATGATGATGACACATTTCGCACATTTTGGTTTTACGTGATAAAAATCAATATCACACCGGAGTTAATAATTGTAGGGACCACTGGAACTCCACAGATGAATTCGTTGTGTGGTGTAAACTTTTATTTTGAAATTTAGGTTGTTACGCTTACAGTTGTCCCCCTCTTCCAATCACTTCCTGTAACCGGAAGTCTCCTGGATGACGCCACTGACCAGGTCAACAAAACTCCAGCTCACCTTACTCTCTTACCGCTCTGACCTCATGTGGTCTGCATGGAGTAGACACACTGAACTCTCTTCTTACGGCAGCGACACGAGAGCCTGCGTAAGATCCCTGGTAGCACACCGCTAAGGTAGGGTAAACAAGTTTATTAAGCGCTGACGGCTACGACACAAAGTCTGCCTGCTAAGTTAACTTTAAGAGCAATGAAGCAAGTTAGCGCCGAGCTGCTAAGTTCGCAAAGAGAACAAAGGAGCGACTGGTTTCCTCCGACCTGCACCATCACAACACTGCTTTCAACTTCGGAACCGCAACTTTCTCCAGCTCGGCTCAAATCCACAACCGGTGGAATCGCCAGCTAACAGCAACACCACGGAATTCCTCTCCTCACGAACTGGTAACTAACTGGGCATATCTAGCTAGTATAGCAACGGTACACGGCTAAGCACAGGACTGTTAAACTGTATCAATGTACTGTAACTTTACATGTATTGATTTTGTTTATTTACTGAGCTGTATTGTTGTGATCTGTTTAGGTTATTTGCTCCGCCACAGAGTTAAGTTGATGTTAGTTATGCTTTACACAGACTCAGGGTCTTTCATGCAAACTAACCATCCTCTTTCCTAACCTGGCACCATTATCCGACTCTGTTCATACACACACATTTGGAACTGGCCTCCACACACGCGGAGAGGACATTTAAAGCTCCAGCTTCACGTGCTCTTTTGTTTCTGGCTTAACACGCGTGTTCTTGTCCGTGCACGCGCGGAACACACAGGCAGAACAAAGAAACACACACACTTCTTCCTGACGTCAACCGACATGCGCGCACACGCACACATACACTCCTTTTGTTTTTAGTTAAGTACATGTATAGTTGGATTACATGTTGTAATTGGCTATCATTTTCCCCTTCTTTAAGGGTGGTGTCCCAAGGCTAATTTAATGAAAGTTAAATTCTACTATTTAACGTGAACATTGCTTACTTCTGATAGCCTGAAGTGAGTGTAATCACTCCACTTCACCTTTATGTACTAATTAATGTGTTAACACTATATAATTTTGGTGCCTCTTTGAGGTTATTAATTATTGTAACATATTTTGGTATCCATAAAGCCATATAACCCCTACATAATGGAAAACTAACATCTGGCCTATCAGAGCTTGTTTGAAGAAAACAGCTGCCTGCTGAAGCAAAATTGTGAATGAGCCATAAAACTAAAACAATGAGCTGAAAGAGGCTAAAAAGCTCCACAGAGCTGCAGAGGTGGGTGATATTTCTGTGTTCATTGCTTCAAGTCACCACTTTGGAGTCAGTGGTACATTTTTAAGTGTACAAAAATATTTGACTAATGCAGCTTTAACTTTTCTATGTGACTTAAAATTCAACTGAACTTTAAATGTTTCTACATGAGTAAAATGCTCTTCCTACCTCCTTATATTAATTTTTGTGAAATCAGTTTTTTTCCCGTTTTCTTCTTTGTACAAGACTGCATAATTATTTGACAATACACTGTTAATCTGATGTGATAACAAATTCACAGTGACATCATCCTTGATTCAACAACTTTTATTACTGCTTTGAGTGGTGTAACAAATTCATCAGACGTAATAAATCATTCTCACAAAAGCCCGGTACTATCATTTCCTGTCATTTAATTTTAACTTTTTTTTTTTTTTTAAATAAGTTGTCTTGTAATGTAAAAAAAAAAAAAAAAGATGCAATAATGAAAACAGCCCCACTTCTAGAGACCTTCAGGTACCCAAGCATCTTAAATTAAGTTTCAGTGGGGAAAAAGGTCTGAAATATACTAAAGATATTGCAGATTCATGATTTCACACCATAGAAAAATAAAATAACAGAAGAGAAAAGCACCGTCACACACAAGACGTTCTGGCATGAATCTGACATCCTCATCGTAGGGCATTACCACACCAAACCACTAGATGTCCTGCTGAGACTAAAAACTACTGATGCACAGATGAACAACAAAGCAGCAGCTTTCAGCCCTGCAATACAATGAGTCTTTACAACCTCATATAGCGTCCGTTAAATTTGAACAAAAGATGACCGATTATATCCAGTTATTTGCACCACTCACAATCCCAGGAAAATTGTGATTTACTGTGTGTTTTGTTTTTTAACAGCTTGCATGAATTTTGTGTTGAGTCTTTTATGTGGTTAACCCATATTTAGTTTGTTTGAGAAGTTGAGGAACAACTCGGTCACTGGGGGGTTTGGCTCTTGCGCTTAGAGAAGTTCTTGAGAATTGTGCAGTGATATTTCCCTTTTATTCAGACTTATGCAAGACACTTGTGTTTCTGGGTGTGTAAGCTGTGTTTAAACTAGAACTGATGCAAAGCAAGCAGCAAGAGGTTAAGTGCAATAAAATAATATATATGCAATTACACAAAACACAATGAATAGAAAATGGCAATTACAATGAAAGTACCATAGGAAAATGCCTGCTCACTCTCAAGAAACTAATTCAACTTGGATTCCAGTTATAAACTTTTTGAGTTCCAAGGAAGAAAGAAAGATTTCTGTTCAAGGGAGGATTTCTGAGGGATGTTAAAAAGCTTCCCTTATTTTAAGTCTATATGTACGCAAATGGTCGTTATCATACCGAGTGGCTGAGTGCTGTAAACTGAGTGCCAATACAAATATTTTAGACCACCAGTGAACAGTGGGGGAGTCGGTGCTTAACTGTCTAGAAGCTAGATAAGCATCTGTGTTGTTAGAATGACCGTGTGTAGCAGAGAAATGCAGAATAAATGCACAAGAGACCCGAGGCTGATTACACAAATCTTCGAGTAGGAAAACGGCTGTTCAGGAACAAGGAATATGTGTAAAAGTGATTCATGAGCGAAAGTATTTGGAACTGTGCTGATTGAGTTCATGTTGAATCATGCTTGTCCCTTGAAGGCAATTCCTCTACACGCAGGAAGTCTTTAAAGGGAAGTTAAAGGTGAGAGCTGAAATGGATTCTGAGGAAAAATGGACAAAGTCTGGAGGTGGGGTATGGGGGGAAAGGGTTTTCTGTTTTTTTTTTAAACCACTTCTCAGGAAATTGTGTCCATCTAAGTGAGAGTGTATAAAAAGGAGGTGCAGTAAACATGGGGCTCACAGTCTCGAGAAGAATATACACTGCAGGGGGAGATTCTTCAAATCTGAGGAGAGGAAATCACTGCAAAAACACAAGGCTTTGCCTCCGTTTAAGATTCAAAAGATACGGGTTCAGGAGGTTCTCTTTGAAGATCACTCACTAATTTCTACCATTTAAGATGAGGATGAATACTGCAATCCAGTGCATCATTCTCCTGGCCTGCACTTCCACTTGCACTTCAGCAAGTAAGTGTGCTAATTTATTGGATTGTGGAAAGCTTTTTTGCTGTATTTCTGCATTAATGTGGCTTTAAACGAGCTAAACTTTGACTAAAAAGATCTCCATCTCTGTTTCTTTTGCTGGGCCTAACATATCTTGAAAACATGAAAGGTAAAACTTTAGCTATTCCATGGATTATTTACATTGCTGTCTTAATTTTTCCAGTTATCAAGCGCTGCCAGTGTTTAAAACCAAGCAAGGTTGTGAATCACACTCTCATCATTGATGCCATCCTGTATAATCCTCGTTCATACTGCAACAAGACAGAAGTCATGTAAGTACCTGCAGTAATATGAACAGACGATGATTAATGTAGATTTTCAAATGACAGTAATTTGTTTAGAGAGTTGTTTGACATTAAAGCATTCTGTTTCTCCTACAGTGTCACACTGAAAGATAACAGCTTACGGTGTCTTGACCCCAACACAAGATTCACCAGAGAAGTCCTGAAAATGATTCAAAGGTAAGTCCAAAGACAAGCTTTTTTTACATGGTGCACTTTCATTCGCCATTGTTCAGCACAGCTTGACCTAATATTTATGTAATCAGATGAGGGGAAGCTTACCAAATAAAGAGCATGGGAAGGTTGAGCAATTTCAAGTTTTTCTGCAAGAACAGGAGGTCAGCAGTCGCTCTGCACATCAGGCTGTCATCACTGTCGGTGTGCATGAAAGACAGAAGACGTAACATGTATTTTATGTAGCCTTGCAACTACTTGAGGATATGTAGCTCATACAAAAGGAATGTAGGATTATAATAAGCAGTTTTTAAGCTATATCTCACGTCGCTTAAAAAATCCTGTTTGTTTTAGAGCAGTGGTTCCCAACCTAGTGGTCGCAAGATAAATCTAAGGGGTCATAAGATGATTAAAGGAATGGGAACCATAAAAAACATATTTCTGCTATACAAAGTTTATTTTGTTTTGGTTTTTCAGACTTTCCTCTAATATTTCTAGTGTACTACCAGATCATTTTACTTCTTCAGGACTCAGGTGCATTAATAGCACTGAATTAAATGTGTCAACGTATTATAAATATACAAAATCAAGTTTATCTGACTTTTTTCCAATCCATTCTTTTTCTTTGTGAATTAAAATAGTAATAATAATTAAAGGTTTACATCTTGAGACAAGTCACAAGTAAACATAGCTTCATTTTAAGAGGTCACAGGCCAAAAACGTTGGAAACCAGTGTTTTAGAGGATTGAAATTTCAAATTAAAGGTTGAACATGATATGTTTTCTTCACAGGAGGAAGGCGGCACAAGCTCATAAGATGAACACCACCAGCCTAAAAACAACCACAGCCTCTGCCACAGTAGCGCCAACGTCATCATAATGCAAATTGCTTGTGTTTATAATCATTACTGTTAAAATGAGGTATCAATTTGTAAGAAGCAAGATCAGCACACCTTCCTAAAGTAAGGGTATGGTTGGTGTGGTTCCTGCAGTACAATACTGAAACAAGTGAAATTAATTCACCTCACTTGGGTTGAGCTTTGCACATTGGCAGCTAAAAATGACAGCACGACGTAAAGGTGTGAAATATTTAACACTTGAGCATCCATAACTGAGCACTGGCACATTTAGGAGACAGTTTGTGAAGTCAGGGAAGTGAGTAAACAGGGTGCATGTATGAGGTTTCAGTTTGGTAGGATGGGAAGCTTGTCTCTCATCTTGCAATTTACGTACGTACTGCCTTAAGATTGAATCCATGCTTAATGAGGAGAGGTTTTTGTTGTTGCTGTGATTGTATTGTTTATGTGTCCACATTTTGTAGCTGTCATCTTTAAAACTTTCCGTAAAAGTGTTGTTTGTGATGTAATTCATGCTGGCAGATAATAACGTGAAGACCAGTCAGAAGGGCAATACACTTTTTTGGTATTTTAAAAATGACATTAAATGTGATTCATTTGTTAAAGCATCATTTGTTTGTGTAATTTTAAGGACTTTTTTCTGTCTTTTCTTATTACAAATGTGTACTTATGTGCCTATATATCTATAAATGTGTGCCATGTTGGTTTTTTAAAGGCTGAAATTATAATGTACAATACTAACTGTTGCAATGTGACGTTGTTGATGAAGAGCTGAGAAATAAATCTGAGAATTGTAAAAAAAACAAAAAAACGTTTGACATCTTGGCATTTTATTATAAATAAATAAAGAACCAGTTTCCAATTCAAAGCAGCCAGTGAAGCGGTTTCTAGCAACTTAGATATTAGACAAACAGATAGCTGCATTGTTATCAGTATTTGGTACATACTTTTTCAAAGTGTGAACACAAACACACAGACTAAGGTGCATATATGGTCCAGTAGTCATAAAACTTATAGACACCACAGTCAGTGTTAAAACTGAAGGTCGGAGGCAGAAACTAAACAAGACTAAGAGTCTACAGCTAACACCAGCATGCTAACATGCTGATGTTAAGCAGGTATAATGTTTACCATGTTCATTATTAGTGTGTTAGATGGCTAACATTTGCTAATTAGCACTAAACACAAAATACAGCTGAGGCTGACGGGAATGTAATCAGTTTTGCAGGTATTTGGTCACAAACCAAAGTGTTGGACAAATTTAATTTAATTTAATTTCGACCTGATGGTGGCTCTAGATAAAAAGTCATCAGGAGACATCCTCTGGGGACCATCAATGTCTGTATAACGTTGCTGATTAGCACTAAAAGCTGAGGCTAACCACCAGCCAAGACCAGTTCTCATCTGTGCTTATCATGGGAGCCGGACCATCCGCAAGGTCTTCAGCTTATCTTCATTCAAGAAACATTACAGATACTGATTTCATGTTTTCTATCCTTTTTTTGGCTCACGACAGCATTTTAGGCTGAGATTCAAGTTCTCTCTTCCATCACTGAACAGTTTAAGGGCAGAACAAACTGGACAAGGACTGTCATAGGTATTACTGTATTTACATTTGTATTTAATTACCTTATTAAACCAATACAGTGTATACATTATGTATAATATTATGATCATTCTGTGCTTTGTGTTGTAACAATCTCATTAAAAGTCCCCTCAAGGTTGTTTTTCAAAAGATGACAGTTTTGCTAAGTCATACTGTAATACATCATTTCATTTCTTGCAGTCATGTGGTCTTGAGGCTTTGCATGATGAGCCACATTTATGACCCCAACGTCTGGTTAAAACACATGCATTCAATCATAAGGGAGTAATATTTCTCAAGTCAAGTCTGAAAGTACTTTGTCATCACAAATATGATTTTCAGTCGTTATATTTGTCACTAATCATCTTATATGTCAGGTAGATCTGGGATCAAATAACCATTTAAATTAACAAAACTAAGAGAGATAGAAACTTGTAAACAAATCTTTATCTTATATTTTCAGTGTCAACTTCAAAACAAATTGATTGGAACAATGCAGATGGCACTGCTTTTTTGTTTCCTCTTAAAATCTAATTTTTCCACATGCGATGTTTAAAAAAACATATATCAATTTCCCCAATTTATTTTTTGTGGCTGTACAGCCTGAACATATATTCTTGTAGTTAGTTGGTGTTCAATATAGTACACATTAAAACAAATACTAGATGATAGTTTAAACATAACTAAAATAGAAATGACATGAATAACTGTTTTTCATTTTCATTCAGGATAAAAACGAGGGTATTTTTACACAATGAAAACTCATCTGCCAAACTACCAAAAACATAAAGCTACATTAATCACTTTTTTGGGCCACAAAACTTCACAACAAGCTAATCATTACACACACATTTGGCATATTATGGCCTTATTAAATTGTTACATCTAATGTGAAAACAGCTGCCTATTTACAGGTCCAGCAGTTACAGAGCAACGATATTATTCATTTGGAGTCATGTTTCTGGCAATAAAATGAATGTGAGTTAAATATTATGTCGCCTTTTTGCTCTGTTCTGTTCTCCACCAACTCATTGTCATGATCTGCAATCTTTGTTTTGGTTTCCTGTTTTATTTTGAAGTCTTGTCTCTTGTTTCCTGTGTGTTCCTGCCCTTGTGTTGTTATCGTTGATTGTCTTCACCTGTTCACCATTACTCACCTGCCCCGATTAGCTCGTTAGTCGTGTCCTTATTTAAACTAGTCCCTGTGCTTTGTGGGTTCATTTTCTTGCCTTGTTTTGCTTGTGTGTGATTTGTTCAGCGTTCCTAGTGCTGTGTTTTCATGTCCCTGAGTTGGATGTTTTCTTGTGCCTCTGTGTTTTCCTGAACCTGGACTATCTGCTTGTTTGCTTGCCTGCCTACCTGCCTGTACCGACAAGTAAGCATTTAAATAAATCTTCCAAACTGTTTTGAGCCTCCTCAGCTCCTGTTACTCCCAGTCGTGTTCCGTGACACTCATGAGGGAAATATCTGCCTCTTTAGCTGTTAAATGTTACACTACGTATGTTCACCTGTTAATCGCTAACAGTGTCTGTCTGCCATTTGGTGCTGGGCAGGTAGCATACAGAGATCTATCAGAGGTTTTTTTGGTGTGCTTTTTTTGCAGCCAATAACGATGCTGATGAGAGTGCTGAGAGTGAACCAGAAAAGTAAAGTTGCAGGCCTGAATACCAAAACAATGTGCTGAAAGAAGCTAAAATGCTCCATAGAGCTGAGGGGAACTGTTAAGTTGGGTGGTGGTGGTAGTAGTAGTAGTAGTAGTAGTTGTTGAATAAAAATATTGATTTAATGCTGCTTTAATACCCCCCTTCTTCCCCAAATCAATACATTATTGCAGAGAATAACAGCCAAACAAAAATACATCCACACCACAAACTAACACCAAATGAAAATGAGAAAAAATAACTGTGTGAAGAAACAATGATGAACTATTTCATATAGTAACTGTATTGTGCTGTACATACAGGGTCAGAACAAGCCCCCAGGCAAAAACAACACTATCTCACAGTATCATATGCACAGTCAAACTGTGTTTGTTTACAGATCTGTGTCTGATGATCATTTTCCTCTTTCAGAGTCAGCGGGGGGAAAACAGCATTGAAGACCTCTGCAGAACTATGACAAGCAGAAGAGAAACGAAGCTGTTGGCTGACCGTCCAGACAGAGACGCTCCATCTGTATGACTCGTTTCTCTGGCCACTGACCGTTAGCATGCTGTTTTTCAACCTCAACAGGGCCTCTGGTCTGTCCCTGAACCCACCGTCCCATGACTACCTTCTGCTGCACATGTGAATACACCAAAGTGAAACCGACATGCGCACACACACATATACAAAGGTTTTTTCTCAAATTTCCTACAGCTGAGTTCATGAGGAGCACATGATCACTTTATGTACAAATATTGGAGTGCAGAATGTATATAAACAGTCTGCAACAGTTGTATGTTATCTGTCAGAAAAAGAACAAGCATCTGCGTGAACAAGATGAAGCTCTGCATTCTGCTCGTGTTTGGGACCCTGTTTGTCGTCATTAACGGTAAGAGCACATCTAGGACAGTGTGTGACTGAACATTCATGTGTAGTAAGTCAGTTTGAAGTGGGTTGCTGAAGGCTGATACCGGTACACTGAAGTTGTTGAGCCTGCCGAGTTGTACTCTTGCCAGAATAGAAAATCTTCAATCTGGAAGGATATATTTACTTTATACTATTATACTTTTTATAGGACATTAAACACGCTGCCAAAAGTTAATTCTTCTAGGTGAACCAGGGGACAATCCACAGCTGTTTTGTAACAGTAAGGGAAACTCTGCATGTGGACATTTTAAAGCAAGAATTAATCCCTTTTAACTTAACTAATCTCTAAAATGTCCCCATGAGAAGCAGAGAAAACATTCCACACTGTAGTGCAATATAAAATCTTTATACCTGTGTTTTTTGCAGGTTGTAGCCCATTTATTACGAAAAAAACATGTACTTGCTGATCACTTTCCAAAGCATGGTGCAGTGTTGAAGATTTTTCAAATGTGTTATTCCACATATAAGCTGCAAAGTAATTAGTAACTATAACAGTAAGATAAATGTAGTGAAAAGAACAATATTTCCCTCTGAAATGTAGTGGAGTAGAAGTCTAATGTACCATAAAATGGAAATACTTGAGTACCTCAAAATTGTAGCAGTCAGCATTGTGATTTTCACACTGTAGTGAAATAAATGGGAGCCAATGTTTGTTTGGAAAGTGGGAAAGCACATGGCAGAACAAACATTTTACTTGACATGAGGAAAAAGCATCCAAAAACACAGATTTAGTCTGGAATGGTTTAACCCTTGGCGAGTAAAAAATCAAAAATCTAGAAGTGCATCATTTTCTGCATTATTTCCCTTGTAATTCAGCCAGATGTATTTGGATACTTTGGGATTTTGACTGGAGTTTAATATGAACTTGCAACAGGATTGGATGACGAACCCGCTGATGGACCTGCGGAGACATATGTATAAAAAACCTTATTGTACAATGAAATAAAAGGATGTAAAAAAAACAAACAAAACAAAAAAAAAGTTAAATTTCATTGCAAATTTGATGGTGTCTTTATGGAGATGTTGTCAGAGGAGACTCTCCATTATACCACATTAATACGTCATTTAACCTCATCTGTCTAATGTGTATTTTTGTGGCACAGGAAATATTTTAGCGTGATCACTGACTTGGAGTTAGAATCACCGTATATTGCTGTAACTGAGCTGAAGTTCACCAATACCAAGTCTCATGACTTTAAGTTGTAGTGAACAGGAAGGAAGATGACTGGAAGAGAAAAGGGAGAAGTGCCCAGGAATGTTGCAATACCGAGGCTTGTGGTTGTGATGAAAGCATGCAGTTGGAAACTGCTCGTGTTGGCATTTGATTCATGGATTAATGACCGCGGTCTTACACCATCATGACAGGCATTGCCAAGTTTCCAGTAAAATAAAATAAGGAAGAAGAGGTTTCAGTGGTATTGCAATCAGAGTGAAGGGAGAGCAAACTTGTGATTTCACCCGGATATTGACAAACCTTTGCAGGTTTGAGTTTATTCTTTCACTCACTGTGATATGTCCGTATCAGTCAACCACAATATTTATAACTGTTAAGCTGATAATTAAAAAAAATAAAATGAGTGCAGCATTTTCTTTTTGCATTGCAAATATTACAAGCTTCGTAACAGCAGCCAAAGCCATGTCAAAGCAAGAGTCCAGGTTTATTTTCACAAGTGATTAAGAAACATTCTGCCAAGAAAGAAAAGTGGTATGTTTATCCGCTTAAACTGGTACAATCTGTATTCTGAATGTCTGTTGATGACAGGTATGCCGCCAATCAGCAGGGACTACAACACACACTGTCGGTGCCTGCAGGTGGAGTCGAGGATCATCCCTCCAGACAACCTGAGGAGCATCAAGCTCGTCCCTGAAGGGCCCCACTGCCCGGAGACAGAAGTCATGTAAGTTTAATCAGACGTCATCACACAAAGGCAAACTGCCAGATGACAACTGACTATTATATTCATTGGCAATTAATCTGCCGAGAGCTTCCTTGATTAATCATTTCATCGTTTGGTTTACAAAACAGAAAATTGTAAAAATGGGGATATGAGACGTGATATGAAACCAGGGCTGTATACTCTCAGGTTGTTATGTCCTTGGTATAGTTTCTGGGAAGGTTTGGAGTTTTAAGGAGGAGGAGAATATTTTTTTGACAATATTTTTTACATTTGGTTGTTTTTAAATAATTAATTAATTAATTAAAATAAAAGGGATCTATCTTCCCCACCTGAAAAAGTATTTAGATCACGTAGGTATAACATTTAGAGAAAATATAATCAAACAGTACAATTTCACGTAAAAAAGAAAAATGAAAGACATTTCTTTTATTGGACTTTTTTGGACCATTTGGATGTCTGTGTTTCTAAAAATCGTGGTTATAGCCATGAATAAAACAGAGAAAAGCAGACAATCCTCACATTTGAGAAACCTGAAACTGCGAATGTTTGGCATTTTTGCTTAAAAAATTATCACAATTGTTGCCAATTAAGTTTTCTGTCAATGACCTAATAAATGAATTTAACTAATTTGAACTCCCTATCAACTAACTATCAAATAAAGGCAAAAATGATCCTAATAAACATAACTTTCTCTTCTGTGGAAAAACAAGGAGAGATTCTTCAGAAGTAAACCCTGAGTCATTTTACAATTTTGCCTGATGATGCCAAAAGAAACACGCCTCTCAGCTAACTGGAATGTATCCATGCACTATGAATGACTCTATCATCTCTGTTGTCATCTGATTGTATATGGGCATTTAAATGGAATTAAGTGGGCTGTATGGCATGGACTGCAGATACAAACAAGGTTGGACTGATAGAAATGGAGTTATCATCTTGGATAACAGATTAGAAAGATTTTACGGAGCTGAACTCTGGTCACATGGCAAACTTTCATTATCTGTTTTCCTACACAGCTCCAGAGCCTGCTCAGATGGAAGCTCAGGGCTTTGCAAACATTATTAAAAATGTTTTAAACATTGCAGTTTATCAAAGTGAATCCTGGCTTTCAATTTCAGTTTTTGGATTCCCTCCTTTTGTTATGTTTTTGATTAGGAATGTGTTCTGAGGAATATCAGAGCTCAGGCACTAGTTTACAACATGAACAACTGATAGCTGAGAGCATCTTGTATAATTTGTTATGGTCATATCTATCATTGAGGACAGTACACATATGTTCTTGTTATTGCTGGGCATTTGGGGGCTTTAATTGAGGATTAGTTTACATTTTACAATTACACACGGTAACATTGTATTATAGGTGATGTTTTTTGAGTCAATATCCTTAAATTTGACTATTGGTAAGCCTCAAAATACTGTAAAATAAAGGAATTTTGCCTATATCGCCCTGAATTATATTCTGACATTGCGTGTAGTCATGGACTCGGGCCTAAATTTAATATCTACATTGAGACAAATACATAATTGAACTGCTATAACCTTAAAAATGGATCAAGAATTATCTCTGGAACAAACTCCCAGAAAACTTGAGGTCTGCTCCAAGTCTATATTCCTTTAAATTGAGGTTGAAAACCTTTTGTGTTTGCCACTGCCTTTTATTCATTTAGATCTGGGTTTAGCTTATTTTTGTCTTTTATTGTATTTTATTCATATTTTAAAAACTATTCATATGTGTCTTTTTATATTACCTTGTGTTTCTTTTATATCTTCTCTTAATACCTTTTCATGTCTTAAAGTAAATCACTTTGAATTGCCTTGTTGTTGAACTTGCCAATATGAAATTGCCTAGCCTTTGAAACACGATTTAGATCATTGTACGGGGAGATAATATCTCGGTGTTAAGTCCTGGCTACAGCTCTAATTGCGGTAAATCTTTTTGAACAGAGCTGGACTGGCGAGTGGGGAGAAAGTTTGCCTGAACCCTCGGTCCTCCTGGGTGAAGAAGCTGATCCACTTTGTTCTTGAGAGACAGTTACATCAGCAGGGAGGAGCACCTCCAAAGAATAAAGAATAATATCGTGATGCAAGTAAACAAAAGAAAGTAACTCCTTCCTGCAACTATGAGCCGCTGTTTTACTTTAATAAATAACAAAAGACTAAATGAATATTTAACCCAGTGTGTGTGTGTGTAACTTAAATAACTTTGTTTTTTTTTCTGGTTTCTTCTTTGTTTTCATTTCAGAATTGAATTTCAACTCGATGTCTTTTACCAAATATTTTACACACATTTTCTAAATAAGATTGATACTGGATTTATATTGTTGAAGTGTTAAAAAGAGCACACAGAAGCAGATAAGTATGTGATTATGTTTGGGGAGAAAAATGGAGAGCGAGCTGTAATGTAAAAGTGTTTTTGGACTAACGTTTTTAATTGTGTAAAAAGTGTGACTTGAAATGTAAATCATTTCTCTCTGTAGAAAGTTTGATTGTATGATGTTTTGAAAGCAGATACTGTATGTAGCATGAAATATGTAATATTTTAATGTTAAGTCCCTATTGAAGGAAAGCTGAAACATCTCATGTAAGGCTTAAAAGAAAACAAATATATGTTTTAAAAAAGTAAAATGCGTCGCTTCTTGCATTCAGTCTTACACCTACCTTTACTCTGGATGTGAGACTTCAGCTTTATTGTCCCTAAGGGGAAATAAGTTTTTCAGCCAAGTGAAACAAAAGACACACAGACTTGAAGATAAGATACAAATTAGTTAGGTGGAGCTGGCAGACTTGTCATTCATTTCTAAATCACCTTTTACGAGGAAAGTCTTGCTAGCTACTGCTATTACTTGTAGCTATTGCCAGGCTTGCTTAAGCTAGCAGGAAGAGGCGGAGTTAGGTTACCTTTCAAGATGCTGGGTGGATTTTTTTCAATTTGAAGTTTAGTTTGGTCATAAACCAAAGTATTGGACAAATTAAAAATGTTGACCTGATGGTGGCGCTAGATTAAAAAGTCAGAGGATCACCAAAATTATAAATTCATCCTGACGAGAACATGTGTATCAAATTTAATGGCAATCCATCCAATAGCTTAGGAGACATTTCGCTCAAAACCTGTGTCAACCTCATGGTGCTGTTAGAGGATAAGGCTACATTCACACTGCTAGATTTTTGTTTTAAAACGCATACGTTTTGCTACGTTTACACCTAGCGTCCACACTACTCCGGCGTGTTATAATCCCTAAATTTGGAGACCTTTTAAAACTCTACTGACCCTGTTTTAGTTTGAAAACTCACGATTGTGTTTTACTGAGGACGGGCAAAAACGGAGACGTTCTAAAACGATGAGCAGACACCCATGTTCGCTTCCTTGGTTGGGTCTCATCAGCCACGACGTGTCCTTCCCTGATTCGTCAAGTGCCTAAAACGTAACCCTTTCCCAGACGAAAACAAACGACATCAGCCTCGACTACAAGCGGTTAATTCAACATTAATAACAAATTACAACACTTACTTTCAGTAACAGTTCCACCTGATTGTCAGTCCAAACAGAGAAATCTCTGGTCTTACTTTTCTCCATTGCTGTTCTTCGTTGGTAGTATTTCCTGCAACTAACTAAGCAACCAACCGCAGAATAGACAATCTGCTTCCTGTTTACACCAGTACGACCATGCCCAGTGCATGTGAATTACCACATGATATGCATTTCCAGGTGTGTAGTATGAATCTATCTAACATTTGTTGAGATATTTCACTCAAAACCACAAATGTCAACCTCATGGTGGTGCTGAAGGAAAAGTAAATGGATCACCAAAGTCATCAGGATACATCGTCCGGGGACCGTGAATGTCTGTACAGTTCATGGCAATCCATCCTATAGTGGTTAATATATTTCAGTCAGAACCAAAGTGGTGGACCGGCCAACTGACCGACATTGCAATCCCTGTAGCCACACTGTTAGCATAGCTAAAACAAATGCTAAAACCAACCAGGCAAGCTCACTTAAGTGTTTGTGCATTTCCCATGATGTGCTGTTTGCCAAACCCCGAGAGCTCGGATACGGATTAGCTGCATGGTGGGAGATTTCTAGAAAACTGTAACAACCATTGTTATTTCCAGTGATCTGGTCAGTGCAACAGAGCGAGGCAAATTCTTTCTACTGGAAACAAGAGTGCTGACATCTGCCAAGACATAAAAGTCTCCCCAGTGAGCTGGCAGCATACAAAAACAGCCGAAAGTGCTGTACAGAGTGATTAAACAAGTTAAAACCTGCATACAGACAAAAAGTAGTTCTGTAACTTTATGGAAACACAAAAAGTCTCAACCAGTTGGATTCATCGTGCCTCGATCAGTAAACACCAATGTGCTTTGACCTTTGATCGTCTGTCTAATTAATCCAGTCTGTGATATCGAAATCTCCCTTTCAGTTAAGTGGAAATTAGATAATTCCAACATTAGTGAACAAGAAATTTACCAGAGGAATTTGAGCCTTTGCCTCGATAAAGTTCATTCTTCAGCTCCAACCGTGTCTCCCTCCTTTCAGGCCATAAAAGATTAACCAAACCCCTTTGGAAAACAATTGGATATCAGGCGGACATGTTGTTCTAGTGTCTAAATCTAAAATCTGAAAAGTCTCCATAAGTACAGTGATGCTGCTTGCAGGCCACTTTACAGTAAAACATACAAGATGATAAGACAAGGACATACAGTAGATTTCTAACAACATACAACAGTACGAGTACAGCAGCCCAAACAAAGGCTGTCCACCAACACACACTGCCTCTTCTAAATAATTTAATTAACAAATAGCTTTCAGAAGAGTTCACTCTGGTTCACAACAGTCCAAATAAAAACAAGAGAAAGAAAAATTCTTCTATCAGCCGCTTAAAGGTCAACATTTTTAATATCTCTGACACCACTGGTTTGATTTATATGATAATTAGAGGGATGTTGTGTCTTGTTGCAGGCTGACGCACATCTGCATCACCAGCGGGGGAGGGGGAGGGGGGTTCTCAGGCAAAATACTTTTTATGCGCTTGCAACATCATTCAACACAAACACCACGATACATTTGTCTTAGGATTTTATGTACAAAAATGGATTAGAAAAGTAGTGTTTCAAGAACATGTCTGCCGGGAGGCACATAGGAAACAAAAAAAGAAGTAATTTCCCATTGTAATGACAATTATGGCATTTGTCATTTTACTTACAAAACCTCAGGGATTTGTCTCCTATAATAAAGAAATGTAATTGTCTATGAAAAACAAACTTAGTTCACAATGTTGTTGTTCGCTGTTACGGAACAAAAAAGACAAAAAAGTTCATGTTTTGTTAAGTTCCTGAAGTCAGATGAGAACTAATCTCATCTCCAAAATCAAAATATGACATATTTTAGGTTTCAATGTAAACAATACTGACAAATGTGCAACAGTGTGCTATTTTTTCTTAAACCAGGCACTTCAGGTAATGAACATGGACAGTGATGACCCAAAAAGAGTTCTGTATAAAGCATGAATGAAAATGAACCCATATGAATCCATGTGCTATGTTTGTGCTGGACAGACAGGAAGTGATAGAGAATCGTCTGGTGCAACAACATAACCCTTCCCCTGGGGGAACCATGCCTGCAGCGCTTCTGTCCAGCTGCCGGTGTTGCAGAAAGTCAACAAGATGTCAAACACTGTGGAGACAGAGAGAGAGAGAGACTTCATTAATAACAAATACAAACCAGCTTCAGTTGTCTTGCAAATTAAAAATGATTACTCACCTTGATTAACAGCCAGGATCTTTGAGTGGAAGTTCTTAACATTGTTTTTCTTCACCATGTACTCGTCTATGGGCAGCCTCACCGTGCGGACGCTCAGTTCTCTGGCCCTCGAGAAGCTCAACTTCTGCAGGGGGGGAGAAGGCAAGAAGCTCACAAAACTGGTAGAAATCCAACATATTACACATCACACATGCATTGATATAATCTCATGGCATTAATAACAAGAGCTACTGGATTTTATTCAACCTGAACTGAAAAGAAGGTTAATTATATACTGATTAAGAAAAGAAAACTGACATCTAATCAGTCACATTGAATTAGCTGACAGAGTTGCTGCCATGTGATGTCTGTGTTGTGCAGTTATAATCCGTCTTAAAGCATCCAGAATACCTTCTGGATGCTTTCATCCACAAGGCCGCCGAGGACGTACACCTTGTCAGCATCCACTGTTTCTAAAGCTGAAATGAAAGAAGATTAAAAAAATAGTATTAAAGTGGAACCAAATAGGCAAAGACACTAAACATGGACACACACACACACATATATATCTATATACATTTTTTTATCAGCCTTTCATTGAGTTTTGTTATTAACCTTACATTATCTTATGTGTAAGTTTGAAAACATTATTTAGCAAAGTAGTAGTAGTAGCAGCATTAGTAGTAGCAGTTAGTAAAAGTTGTAGTGGCAGTAGTGTATGATCAGTTTTGGACGCATGAACATGGCCATAGTGCGCCCCTTGCTGGCCAAAATATAAATTTCAACCAAAAACATTTTTAATACATATCTATAAAATTCAATCTCCTCTGCACAAAGATATTTTATTCCCAAATGTCATTGAGACAAATGATCAAACCTTCTTCAGCATCTGGTGTGAGGTAGACGACAGTTTCTGGAGGAAAAATGTCCAGGCAGCTTTCTTCTGTTATGTCCATCTGAAAAATGGAAATAATCTCAATTTGTTGCTAAATATTCAAACTATTCCTACTCCAGATTACAGAGGAAGTGAGTGAAACTACTGAAGTAACTATAAACTTGTCAGTGTTCTGTTTTTGATTGATGTTTAGGGCACAAATGCACTACCAAGAAATAGCCTTTTTATCAGGTTCAGTTGTTTCAGCTGGAGGTTACAGTTTACGTATTCAGTTTTAGAATAAAATGACACTTAAAATCAAAGCTTTTAACTAGGCAAAACAAAACTGCTAAAGACATGTCCTGCTTTATTTTTCCTTTAAGAAATATTCACCAATGAATTCAGGATCTGGATGTGAACAACAATAATCACCATGTAGTTGAGAAAGCCGTCGTTCATTCGAAGGCACTCTCTGTAAACACGACTGTCCTCTCTCAGGTCTGTGAGGAAAAGGTGAAACGGTCGAGTCGCCTTCTTGTTCGACCCGTACAGCCTCCTTAACTGGCCAGCCAGTCGACTTATCTCCTGAACCAGACAAACATACACAGTTGAAGGTAAGTGGATAAATGCAGACAGGTGAATTTATCTGTTTGGAAAACCATTATTTGTAACAAAAAACAGCTCTTTTGTAATCTCAAATTTCTTAAAGACAGGCTGTTTGAGACTCAGTGATGCTGTTTTGCTTATCAGGCACCTACCTTGTCCGACATGCTGTCTGTCATACTCAGGTCAACACAGAGTTTGAGCCCTGTGGACTGAGCCTCAGCTAAACGCTCTTTGGTGATCACTTTCATGACCCGTTTGGTAAACTGAGCATTATCTGCGCTAGCACCTGTATGACAAAAAAACACAGGAAAGACAGGCCTTCTGGTAATAGAAGCTCTCGAGACACAAAATGAGTGTTTGATTCTCTTCACGTGATCTTTACCTGACTCCTGCTCACGGTTGAGCTTCCTCCTCTGCTTCTCTTCTTTCCTTTTGCTTTTCTTCGCTGCCAGCTGCCTCTCCCAGTTCCGCTGCTTCCTCAACACGTTCCTCTGTTCATTAAACAGACAAAACACCATTAGCAGAATAACTCATGATGTCTACAGATTTTTATGGGATACTACATTAACAGATTGTTTCATTCATTCATCAAGTAAAAGGACCATCAGTTTTAGGTTAAAAAAAACACACATCTGTGTAAACTTTAGGAAAACAAGTAAAGTACTAAGTAAACAAACTTACTGAACACGGTGCATCTTCTCTCCCTGGCCTGTCTTCCACCACATCAGTCTCCACGTCTATCTGAAGCAGATCCATCACCTCTGAAACTCCATTCATCTGCATTTCACACACATCGATTATGTGCCATTTCAGTCTGCTGCTTTCCTCTGTGTCTTCTGACTTCAGATGCATCATCTAAAAAAGGACATTATTTCTTCTCTAAATGTCCATAAACGTCTCTATTTTATTGTGGCTAACAGTAAATTATTTGAGGGCTCAACAAGGAATGCTGTCTCTCTATTTTGAGTAAATCAAAAGAGAGAGAGAGCCTATTCGTGTGTGTTGGCGTTTAATAGCCAAAAAGTGATATTTGTGTTGCTATCGTAACACTAACTGTTATGAAAATCCTAGTTTTTCTGAAATCCACTATATGGCACATTAAAAGCAACATAGGAGTGATCTAAATGCAGAGAGAGAGGGAAAACATACCTCAGTCATAGATGTATTATGCCTGGCGCACACGTCAAAAAAGCATGGGTGTCGCTTCCGGGTTTACTTCCGGGTTATGCGCAAGGAAACCAGAAAAGTTGGGTATGCGCAATGTATGCGCCCCACTGAATATGCGCAGTAGTGTTTCTCCCTCTGGCCCCGCCCGCGAGTTCCGTCGTCACGGACTTTCAGATAGCTTTTCTGGTTCGAGGAAAGTTTTACAAATATAAAACCTCCACGGAATATTGAATCCCAGAAGTTCATTACCCTTCATTCCTTGATAGCGCCAATGAAGTTTGATTTAATTAAAAAAAAAAAAATCTTCTCGTGTACTAATTTTTCTCAGATTTAGAAGATTTGTGTAATTTATTTTTGTCTTGTCCACTACTCCCAACGTTAGGAAAGATGTCTGTACACTTGCGATATGTTGACTTAAAGTTTCTCTTTGTAGTGGACATTTGTTTGGGTTCATTACACTTCTGCCAAAGCATTTAGTACCATATTATTAATTAGAAACAAAATTACATATTCATAAATCTGAGTATACTTAAACGTAATTCAAAGTCTTTGGAAGGTTAAAGGCTAATATAGTTGCAGATTGCAGTGTTAGTGTATATTTATAAGTAATTGCATTAAATATTACGAATAGAAAAATGCTTTTATGATTTCTCATGTAGAATAAGTAACGTTACATTACAGTATCATAACTTTTAAATCCACGTTTATTCTACTACAAACTGCATTTTCAACTCTTCCGTTATTAGAAATACAGTCAGACCAAAAGTAGCACACAATAAAATGAAATACAACTTAAAACTTTATTAAATTGTACTTTGTAAACATTCTCTTCCTGTCGTAATTAAGGATGCGCAAAGGGGCGCGATTTGTGTAAGGGGACATTTTACCGTAGTTACCTTACAGGTGGTGAGTAAATATGATCAGTTTTTGTTTGAGTCTAGATGAAAATGTATATAAAATGTTGAGCGTTTGGTTTTCTCTGAAGCTGCGAAGTAGCTAAAACAACAAATTACTGGCTGAAAGTTCAGACAGTTGTTGAGCGTTGGCTAGTTAACGTTAAACGTAGCATTGGCTTATTAGCACATTAGCTAGCTAACTATCTTAAATGTATCGATACTAGCCCGTAGTTTGTCTTATCAAGACAATTATTTTACCAATCTTTTTAAAACGTTTCGTGGTTTAAACTTGTTACGGATACAAGGATGAATCTTCATATTCAGTCTGGCTCCAAAAATGTGTCAAGGTCGTGGTGGACTGCCATTCCTAGCTGACAGCGCTTGAAACGTCCGCTAAATTACATGAACCAAAAATTAGCTTAGTTACACCCCAGCATACAGTTAGTGTATTAAGGTGTGAGGGTCAAGGTTGTTAGTGCTGGTTGAATCAGCTGTCGCTGCTGCATCTACCCTAACATTAGTTAGACTGCCTTGTAAATCATCTTTTCAAAATGCAGTTTTTAACTAAATCGCCATTATTTAATCACGTTTTCAAAATGGCATGATAGTGTAATAGTACAACAGTAATAACCTGATGCTTTAAGACTAAAAACGACTTTTAATTCAACATGTTCTGTTTCTCTAAAACGATTCCACGAGTTTTCCATGTGGTATTGAAGCTGGAGTAGAATAATCCATAATGTATTGGCTTTGTGCAAGGAAACTAAAAAATACTTTTTAAGTTCCAAAACACCTAATTGTTTTGTTATAGCAAAACTTTAAATGATCAAGTCCCTTAACTTAAGTTGTAAAGTATGTTCCGTATGTTTTCATAGACTTAAACAAGCTCCGTCATTAAAACGATTATTAAACTATTAAATACTTCCCACATGTATCCCCCATGTCGAGGTAGGTTGTCTTGCCGCCATATTTGGTCATGCACAGGAACTGTCGCGTAATCTCGTTTCTAGTCGGAAGCCAAAAATTGGTGCACAGGTGGTCTGTTACTATCTCGCTTCTTCTAACGTTAAATTTTCATTTTCTCGTCTTTTCGTCAGTGACATAATTTCTTTATCCGCTTATTTAACACTATGTGATACATGCAGTCCGCCAATGTACATGTCTTGAGGGTTGTTCAAAATCTTGGCTCTGAAAACAATTATTATACACTTGTTTTTGTTAGCATTTGAAGCTAACACGCTGCCATGCAGCATCACAGCAACCAATGAGAGACTCGGAGGAGTGATATGCCACCAGACAGCATTGTGGGTATTCCAAATAAAGCTCATTTATAGATAATTTAACAGTTGATAAAAGCTTTTCGTGGGAACAGCTGTCATGTATATGATGTGCTTTGTATTGTCAGCAGAACGGTGCTAAAATGCATTTCCGAAGCAAATATTGTCATTATAGTGCATTAAAATGTTGTTATATCTTTCTAACAAACGCGGATATATGTGCATATGGTGGCTTTTATTCGATGTATCCTGCTGATTATGTATTTTGATGTTTTTGTAGTAGCTTGTTCAATATTAACGTCGGGTTTACGGTGTTTGGTGTCAGCACCATGACAGTGAAGCATAGGATCGTCATACTAGTAGTGGGGCAAGAGCAGTTCAACAGTAAGACTATACTTTCAGGGATCATTTCTATAGTTTTTGACTTGAGAAATGTGTTTCTAAAGTGTTTGGTCTCGCTAACCACGATGAAGAGTTATTGATACTCCTTTCTGAGCGCGAAGCGGGTAGAGAGACTTGATTAATTTCATATGCTCTCTACTTTTGATGACCGTTCACTGTCTTCTCTGGGGACAGTGAGGGAAGGAGTATGATCAGAGTGGTAGTGCAATACTGTTTAAAATAAATTCGTAGAGTTATAGGGTGGAAGCTGTTTTCACATTTTAATAATAAGTTACACGATTATAAGATATGAAGGTTGATAGTTATGTTCAGTACTACTGATGACAAAATACTCTGTATTACCAATTCATAGTATTTTCTATGAATTAAAAAGTGGAGAGTAACAAACTACTTTTACTCTTTACTTAAAATAGAATTCTAACATATTGACACGTTGCTTAATATTTTTCTGTGCGATTTAATCTGCTAAACTATATTTCAAAAACATTTCCCCACAACATTTATTTTACAGCTGGGGGTAACCTTTTGGCTTGAATTGCGCAATAACGTTTTAGATGCTTTGACATTCTTTCCAGGATATTGTTATGTAAAAATTATGGAAATTACATTGTGATAGCAGCCTGGCATGAAAGCAGTCCACAATCAAAGTCAAAGTGTATTGCTGCGTTTACTGACTTGAGTGTTTCTTCCATCACAGGCAATACAAGTGCGTGATTTGTTGTTGGGATTATTTCCAAGGATACGCGTGGTGAAGTAACGTTATTTCCCCAGGCTTGAATACTACACTCTTTTCTTTTTTTATTAAAGTAGAAATGTGAGCTTGTGTGCTGAGCTTTTTGTTGGTAGCCCTGTGTAGGCGAGTTTTTACTCCACCTGCCAAGAAGACCGCTAGGACAAATTCCGCTCTGCTGGCCTGGAGAAACACTCAAAACGTGGGTTTCTTCTCCCTTTGAATAGCGTTGGTGTTGAACCGTTCACGCCTCTGTGTCAGTGATTGACGTGAGAAACTGGAGGAGGATCCGTTCGGGTCTTGGAGACGCAGTTCAGCCTGCATGGTGGTGCTCATGCGGTCAGAAACTTCATACGGGGCAAAGGAAAGGAATTAATTTTGATCTTGTCGGTGGCTGAGGACAAACACGTTTTTTAAAGCTTTTCCCTTGGACGTTTTGGAGTTAAAAGGGGTTTAAAATTGCATCTTCTTTAACTGGACAATTTGAGTTAACGCAGCGTTGTTGGCCGCACTCGTCCCGGTGAAAACATGACACACAAATGATGTTTAACATTTCTATAGATGGAGGTTCATTCTCTAAAAATTTGGAGGACTTCGACTCTATTCGCAGTGTTCTCCTTTACAGGTCAGTAAAGCCTTTACACTATCCATGGATGGCACAATTGTCCGAAAACAGCTTGCATTTTCTATTTTTTTAGTTTTTTTTACGAACTTTAAGTTGTGTGCCCTTGGTTTGCCAGAGGCACTTTGCCAGAAGTTTTCTGAATACCGGAGCGGATTTAAAAACCTCGTGCAAGTCTGCAGGGAGGTGGAGATGTGGGGGCAACACAATGAAAGCGCAAATGTGCATTTAAAATCCAGTAGAGCCAGACAATTGATTGTCATTACATCCTCAATTCCAACTTTCCTCTGCGGTCATTTAATTGTTGTGACAGTCAGAAGCGACATCAACATTGTTCTCATACACTTTACCCCTCACGATAGCAACCTTTGATGTAGATGGTTTTGTAACATTTTTACAGCGTGGTATTTTAATAAAATGTTTCTATATCACCCCCGGTGATTATTTCTTTAGGTTTAAATTGAATTGGATTTTCCGGTAAATATAATATGAGCAGATAGGTGGTGTTGTCTGTGTGGTTACTGCATTATTTAATGGGATGAGAGGCTTCTGCTGGCACACGGTCGTACCTTCCTACCTGTGCCATGCCACAAAGCAAAGAACACTCTGATCAGAAAGCTTCTGCGTTGTCAGGGGCAACTGCACCGTCGACCAATCAGATTGGGCACATTCGCGTCACGTGACAACGCCAGAGCGCTCCTGCGTGCTTATAACATGGCGATAGAATATCTACGTTCGTTTTTCTAAAAGTTCAGCTTTTAAAGACGCATTTCGTGATTGCGCAGGGAAATAAAACGTCGCGTAACAAAATGGCCTTCGCAAATTCCCGCCAATGCACCGAAACAACTCTTTCTAGCGGTCACACGGAAGAAGATGGTGCCGAGCACGACAACGATAGTGACTGTGAATCTGCATCGAGTTTCAACAGCTCCGACTACTCTGAGTAAGAAGATAGTTTGACTCCGAGACTAGAAACAAACAAACAAACCGTTTGCACTTGTAGATGACAATATGAGACCCTCTGAAGCGGCTTGAGATTGTATGAGATGAGTCCGGTTGAACAAGCTAGTCCACAGAAAAGTTATCACCGTTTGTGAGGAGGAGATGCTGTAATTTGACACTTAAAACAGTCATTTTGAAGGTTTACATTGCAGATATAAAACGTATGCTGTTCTGTGCGGCTGTCCATGGTCATTTATTTACACATATAATCTAAAAATAGTTGTTTTGTGAATATAAGTACTTGTACATGTCAGGCAGTGCCAGCATTGCCAGAGAGGGAGTGTCTCCCCATCCACACAGTTTCCATCTCTCCTCCCTTGTGCTTTTCATAGCTTTGGGGAGTGTTTTCAATTTGGGAGGTAAGCCTTCATAAATAATTGTATGCTTCTTGCCACCCTCAGTAAATTTAAGGATATCGTGTTGAAGCTGCCTACCACAGGTTCTTCAAAGCAGGTTTAAAAGGAGAGAAACCAAAAGGAAAATATATCTCGTTTTTACTCCAACCCTTTTGGTCAAGCACGTGATTACACTTTGTACATAAAGTAGGTTTTTTTTGTTTGTTCATTATAATTTACACATGGCCAATAACAGATAAAAGTAAATTAAAAAAGTAAAGAAAAAACTGACTTTTGACTCAGTATCTCTATCAGTAATCTGGAAACAAGTGCCCATATACTGAAGCCCTATGGATAGTATTTCATTACTTTCAGGACAGAAATAATTAGTAATGTGGATATAATGGCAAGCAAGTACATGCATTTATTGTACATTTCACTCAGAATAAACAGCCAAATACATTTAAAAAATGTGTCACTTCAGTACAGCTTTTTCGTACAGCTCTATCACAATATCATGATAACCAAAATCTCAAATGACATCTAGTCCTGTGACATCATATCGATATCAGTACATCTCTCGTCTCTACTACTGTACCCTCTCATCCCAGTTTCATACCACTCTGCCTTTGATACCAGGTATCTTTCAATGCTTGTTTGTTTTCTCTCAGTGACTTGGAACCAGAATGGCTGGATGACATCCAGAAGAATGGCGAGCTTTTCTATCTGGAGCTGAGTGAGGGCGAAGAGGAGGCTGCTTTGGCCCAAGTCACCGCTAATCAAGGTGTGTCCACTAATCATGTTCGCTTTAGCGAAAATGAGGCAGAGATCATCACAGAGCAAAACAAGAAGCAGCGATGCGGTTCCCGGACGAAAGGTGAGCCCACACTTAAAAGGCTAGCCAGGATCCTAAGGAGAAAACGCCGGCCATCGCAGCGCAGGGGAGGAGGGAAGGATGGGGGTAAAGACAACTCGACCTTATCATCACCTCCAGCATCCATCCTGAAGAACCAGCCAGGTCAAAGGCAGGGTGTGACAGTACAGCCGCAGCAGCTGAAGGAAGTGTGTGTCTACCTCAACCCTAAACGTCTAGGAGGTTCATCAACGCCACTCTCTGACAGTGGAGGCCTGTTGGAAGCGCTGCTGGGGGTGGTGCATCGCCGCGCATGGAGCAGAGGACAGGGAGACCCTGCAGCGACCAGACAGGAGGAACGACTGACTGTTCATGGATTAATACCCAACAGCCCGGCCATCAAATGTGGCCAAATCCTAATTGGTAAGACCATAATTCAGTTAGCTGTTGCTCTCTCCATTCTCAAAAAGAACCAATTGCCCTGAGGAGAGGGAAAATGCAGCTATGCAGTAGTTATGATTTCAATAAAAGTCATCTGTAGAGTCACGAACCAGCACTGACTCATTCATTTCCACTCCACACAAATGCACTGCCAAAGCACAATTTCAGCACAATTATTACAACATAGTCAAAGTCACACACAGAGATTTCTTAAGAAAAAGAGCCCAAAGCCTAAATAATGAGCGAGACGTACAACAAATCAAGTCAGCAAGTGGTAGCCATGTAACTAAAGTAGATGAACTATGATTTGTAAAAGTAACTAGATAGGTTTGTTATTATTCTGAAGGAATATTCTATGAGAACTAGCCAAGGTTTGGGAGTTTATTCTGCATTATATTGTCTAGATATGCCAAACTCTTGCTTTGAATCCATAGCATCTACAAAGCAATACAAATCATTACCATTGTTTCAGTTTTCATCTCTGTGTTGAAAAAAAACACAAAGTTCTTGTTAAAAATGTGTGTAGGACGTTTAATGGCTACTTCTCATGGCCAACTCTGAGCAGCAACTATATTCAGTCCTAGTGAAACTTTCAGCACAGTTTCGTAGAGTGAACGAAACTCTAAATGCATGTCTGGTCCTGTAGAAATGGTAATCTGTCTGTTTGAAGTGATTTTCTTCTATCTGGGCTAATGATCGGACAGTTTTTACTAGCAGACGGAGGAACGCCAGTTTTGCTTCACCGCAAATGACTGCCCACATGAGTTACTGTTTAGAGAAGCTTTAATGCCGCACAGCTACATGCTTAAACACTTAGAGTGGTTAAATACCTGAAATAGCTCTGTTACTGAGATGATGGTGATCTTCCCTGCACACAGGTGAAGCTCTTTATTGGCTTTTTACTATATACTATGCAGCCTAGTGCATAGGTCAGAAGCACATCACAATTGATCCAGTCAATCAAATTATTGTCGTTGTGTTCTTACTGACCATATAAGCCAAGTCAATATTTAATTACTGACCAAACACGGGTCAAATGTTTACAATAAATACTGCTAGATGGTGGATCAGTCAGTATTGGTGCAGCATGTTGTCTGTCTAAATAATATGCAGGAAAAGTTTGAGGTGTTTCCTGTTGTTTTGCAAGGGAAGGGACCGGATTGCACCAAAGAATTAAGGCACGCTGCTTTGTTACAGTACAAAAGTTAAAAAGCTTTTGTTATTGAATAAGTGTGGAATTCATTCCCTTTCATGTGGACAGCATTACGCTTACCTGTGCATCAAAAGCATCTGCTTTGTGTTTCATTACTATCTGATCCATGTAGCACTTCCTCCCTTGGTTTTCATTCTAACATTTCATGGTCCTAAGGTGTGTGTGAAAACCTGTTTTTATGTGTAACACTAATAGCATTATTTGTTATCATTACTTGAAATGTTCCTTTTCTGCGTGCTATGTTCAGGCGATGTGCTTGTAGCAGTGGACGACGTGGACGTGACCTCGGAAAACATTGAGAGGGTTCTGTCCTGCATCCCAGGACCAACACAGGTCAGTGCATGCTCAGTAACAGCTTGTGTGCACACAGTTTTGTAGTTTTCTTTATGGTCAATAGTAATAGCCACTGGTTGTCATGATCTCTGCTGCCATACATTAAATCTCAGCCTTTCCCATATGGGGTTAGCCTTCCAAATCTGTATGGTAGCAGTTAGTCACACAGTCTTCAAAATCTTGTCACAAACAGCAAACTTGGACAGTAAACATAGACATTAAATTACTTTGAAATACACTGGTTCTTCTAAGCTGCTAAAATGTGAATAGGAAGCAGAAGTCAGCGCCGTTTAACATTAGAAAACCCTCAATTACTGAGAAATGATCCTTTGATCGGTAGCTAAAAAATCCATAGTCTGTGCCTCAGTCGTGTATTTTCACCAGAAAGCAGACCATCAAAAAGTTGGAATTTGCAAATGACAGAGTGTACGGACTCATGGCGAACACGGCGGACAGACGGGACTGTGGTGTGGCTCTTATTCGGTGCCACAGGAAGCTGTTGTGGGACTGAAAGCTCAGCTGATTAGAAGATGTAGTCGGAAGCTAAATTACATTGTAGGGTAAGAGCGAGGGAGATTTTTTTTGGAAAAACACAAGGTTTCTCAGGCACCACGGTGACTCTCAAAAAACTTGAAATAGAGTTGTATTGCTGACAGAATGATTGTTTTGTGTGTGTGTGAGTGAGAGAGAGCGAAAGTGCATGCTTATGTGTGTTGGTAGGATGGTTTTTCTTAGTGCCAGCCCTCCCAGATGGAACGTAGACAGTACTTATTATGTTTGGAGGAGCAAATATTAGTATTAAAGTCAGTCCACCATGCCCTTTGCTAAACTTTACAGCGTAACCAGCCTCAGTTACTCCTTTGTGTGTGTGTGTGTGTGTGTGTGTGTGTGTCCAGTGCTAAATGACTGACATCAACAGACTGGAATTCCAGTGAGAGCACACTCCAGTCTAACCACATCCTTATTATTTATGATGAGTGAAAGTGCTGCAGTTAGCCCTCTCAGCCTCTTTACCCAGTGATTTCCCAAATTTAGGGTTTGCGTAGTTGAAAGCTTTCTACCATTTTTCATGTCTGAGTTTGATGCCCTCAGCTCAATCTAATCAAAGCTATTTCTTGCTTCCTTTGTGAATCCTAAAGACTTGAGGATAAGGTAGCTTCAAATCCATTTCACAGTTTTTAACCTCTCGCTTCCAGGACTGAGTGAACCAATCACAGTCACCAATTGAAAGGTACATCACATGGTCTTTGCCGCTACTTGGCTCTTCTTTAATAATACCCCTAAAATTGGCTAAAATGGCTGGCAGCCCAGATGCAGGCGCCTGCTGGAGAGGCGGGTGGCCTGTGGTTAGTGCTGACAGGCCTTGGAGAGTTCTGGGAGTGATCGTTGGATTAGAAAAATAAAATTTCAACATTTTTGACCAGGGAATATGATCTTTTTTATTTCTTGAACATATTTGGCAGGCACCATATGATCTAGGGTTGAGAAGAATACAGACTTCCCACCTTTTTTGCCTGGGTTAGGATCTGGACTCCCCTTTGGGTCACTCAGTCCAAAAAACTATGTGTGTGTAAAACAATGTAAGTGTTCAATAAACGGCATATTTCACATTCTGTGTTACAGTCAAACACCAAAATGAAGTTGGGGCGTGTCCAGTTAAGATGTTATTTGTGGTTAAGGTCCCTGGTGGTTTGAGGTCAAATCGCAGCAGAACCACGACTGTTCTGCCTGCTTTTCTGCTTTTTCACTAAATGTCTTAGTAAGGGAAAACTCCTCAGACCTACTGTATTGTCTTTAAAGCTATATATGTATTATATCATGCATTGACCAGATATGACAGATCCACATATAATACAGTTTCTTCATCAATTTCATAATAAAGCTCTGTGTTTCCACTATCGACTCAATGTTATGTGCCACAGCAATCCCTGGTACATAATATTACCTTATATTGAGAATTGGTATTGTGGGGGGAAAAGTTGGATTGGTGCAGAAAAAAACTCTCTGCTTTTACTTTTATTTATCTGGGCAAACATACTCTCATTTGCAACTAGATTTGCAATTTTAAATGAAATAAATTGTATGAAGAACCTTACCTTAACCAAGTCTATGGTGTGACCAATGTTGGAAAAAAAATGACAATATATATGTGGCTATAAGATATAACCCATTACATATGTCACTGAAAGAGCCTGATCCTGTACAATGGCTGTGTTGATCATGTCAGCTTACCAGTATAGTACCAGTATATATCACCATGACATTTTGGGGTATTTATGATGTATAATATCTAAATTTGTGAGGCCTACACGCAGCCTCCACTAGATATAATCTGACATAGCCTGACTGTACAAGACTTGAATGTAGGTTTGACAGATTGTTTTAACAAATACACCAAAGAGCGGCCGTTTCTCATCCTTCTGTGCATCTTGACTACATTTGTTTCCATGTGCGTGCTTGTTTGATTTCCATGCAGCTCTGTTTTTCTGTTTCCACTGTGACTTTCTGTGAATGGCAGTGTAAAATAGAGTACTGGGGTATGGAAAGTAAAAAAAACATACTGCATGAACGAGAGAAGATAGGCCGTCTGTTGTCTTGCCACTGTTTCTTCGGGTTGCAGACGTCTGGTTTTAATTTAGTCAAACCCGCTCAGACACAAAAAACTCACACAAATCCCTGCTATTTGTTATGCTGCGGTTAGGTCTGGATGTCAGTGTCACTTTCTCCCTGACAATCGCCATCCTGCTATTCACTTTTCAGCCTTTTCCTGAATGAATGTGCAATGATTGAAGTTTTCCTCCCCTTTGGAAGCCCGGCACACGTACACACCTCTATTTTCCTAAAACAGACACATGAGCACCGTTAAAATTTCTTATATAATCATGTGGAGCCAAAGTGGTTTATTTTTAGAAATGAATGAAAACTGGGACTGGTGGGCAGGCTGATGCAATGATATTGTAACAGAATAAATGTTTTTTTGTCCTCTTTTTCTTGTCCCCATTTCTTCCTTTTATAAATTATTTTCCTTCCCACAACTTGTCCCATTCTTCATTTATTTTCCCCTTTTCCTCTCTTATTTTTCTTCTGTCCTCCTGCCACCTCCTCCAGGTGAGGCTGACCTTGGAGACGGTGGCTCTGGTGGACGGCAGCAGTGCTATCGACACTTCATTGGTCCGTAAGACGAAGGCCTCTCCACCAGTCAGCCAGCTGGTGCGTCTGCTGTGGGGGGAGGACACGGCTGAACTTCAGATGTCCATAGGACACATCCCGCATATTGTCATGTACCTCTCACTTAAACTGGACTCTGCATCACCGCAAGAGGAGGTCAGTTTTCTTTACAGCATTCACATTTTGACACAGAAAATGATGATTGACAAATAACACCCCAAACCTTAAATATAAAGACTTCTGTCTAAACTTTAAACATCATCTTAGCCATTTTGACCGAAAGTCTCAAGAACTAAAGTCCAGGCTTTTAGAGGCAGGGGAGTAGGGCTTTAAGAGTGAGGCCACACCCCCTCAGATTCTCAGCAGTCTCTGTGGCGCAATCGGTTAGCGCGTTCGGCTGTTAACCGAAAGGTTGGTGGTTCGAGCCCACCCAGGGACGTAGGTTTTTGTGCTTAAGTAATATCATGTAAATAAGTATTAGGGTGTGCATGATCACGGGTAAGGGTCAGAGAAAACAGGAGCAAAAGACCAAGATCCACATGAGGGAGCATTGAGAAGAGCAGAGGCTTCCATGATAGTCAGGTGTGCAGTGGACAAACAAAACTTAAGAAGAAACAGAACATAAAGGCTGTGTTGATATTTAAACCCTGTATGACCACATATTTTTCCATCCCTTTGGAAACATAATGGGTGTTGGGAAAACCTGATCATGACTTTGTGGGCAGTCCTATAAAACTGGGTTTAAAATATTGAACTTGATCATACTCTAGTATGGAGGTGTATTCTGATAATTGAGTGTTAAGAATAACCTGAGCTGTGTAGGAAATCCCAAGTCCAGGAGGGGAAAGTTTTCCCTGAATTCTGAGTCAGACTCTTACAGAAAACTACTGCTCTGGACGGCTTCCAACACCTGCGGGTGCCACTAACAGAAAACAGAAAGAATAGGGAGAGAAAGGGGAGAAGTTGAGGTGCTCTGCCCCGAACACAGCTCCTGTCAATAAATGAGCTGTCATTTTAACGCTGCAAACTTTATTCTCTCTAGGGTGAATCCACACATGTCCTTTTGGCTGAAGTGCAGCAGTCTATAAACAAAATAACATATTTCCTTTTTTAGTTGAATCCATGCACAGGGCACTGTTTTATATCCCATAAGGTAGGTCACAGTCAGCTTCTAGTGCAGTGTTAATCCCAAAGTGTGTGTGTCTTCTTGCTCTGAGAAGCAAACCACTCATTTGCTGACCGACATCTCCAACACTGTAATCACATTTTTCCGGTGGACGACTATTGGTAGGTTGATGTTTTCTTTATGGTTGTACTTCATAGTTCTGCAGTTCCTTTTTGTGTATCTGAAAGCCAGGCTTCTTGAGCTAAACGGCGGTGGAGATAGAGTATGGGTTGTGTGGAGCAACATCAGCCAGCAGTTGATTTTCTAAATAACAGTACTGTGCAAGAACGCTAAACTCTGACTTTGATTTTTTAGCCCTTTGATTACATGGTAGCAGGAATTAGAGAGGTTCATCTGTGGTATTTTTGAGTTTTAGCTGTGTGATGATTTTGTGATATGGGCTTTTTTTTGTTGTTTGTACGTACAAACTAGATGCAACTAGTGTTTTACTGAGTTGGTTGTTCTTCTAGTTTCTTTGTTCTGGTTGCCAAGGCTGTAAGGGCCCGTTCATTCAAGGTTTTTATCCCCTCACCCACCACTTCATCCTCTGATCCTCTCAGCGGCTCGGCTCTTGTCCGCCCTGTATCCTGCACGCTTGGAGGAATACTAATATCACAAACAATACACTGAATCAGCCCAGAGCACTCTCTCGCTTCTGCTTTGTAGTTTGTATAAAGGCTTTTTCCTGTAACATTTGGTCTTGAAACTATTTGAAAATGTGTGCTCAGCCATTTCCCAAAGTGCAGATGAGAGTTTCTCTGAGCTTCAATTGAATTTCTGTATTTCTTGAATCTGGAAAGTCAAAACATGTCAAATAATTTGGTAACATTCATCTTTAAAGTGACATTTCTTTGTTTGTTCCAAAGTGAAAATGGGTTTGACAGTAAAATTAAAACCAAACTAACATTGTTGAGGTGACAGAATAAACATCCAGTGGTTCATCTGTTCATTCTTCTTTGCTGTCCATAATTCAGAGGAGACTGTAGCATCCAACAGCAGATATTTCACATTTTTATGTGACATTTTTCTGTTGATAGGCTAACCAGAGATTTTTCTTTCTGCAGCATGTATAATTTTCATGACACAGATTCCAAATTGCACTGTGTGTGTGTGTGTGTGTGTGTGTGTGTGTGTTTGTGTCTGCAGGAGGAGATCTTGTACCAGTACCCAGTATCTGAAGCATCCAGCCAGCTAAAAGGAGTGAGGGGGATCTTCCTCACTCTGTGTGACATGTTGGAGAACGTCACAGGAGGGCAGATAATCAGGTAGGCAGAAGCTGCACGGAGAAAAAATAGCAATGCAACCTTTTTTTTGCTACATGTAGAGTTTTTAATCACATAAAAATTTGAATAAGGCATCAACATTAATGTGGTGATGATGAAACCAGTTCTAATAAGGATAAGTTTCTAAATTATTTTTGTTGTAGCTCCCCTAAATTCCTAACTTTTCTACCAGTTCGCTGCCTGATGTTTTGAATATCAACACAGTTCACAGTGAGTTTAAGCTGGGAGTAAATTTTGGCAAATGGGGGAGCATTTATGTTGTTTTCATGTCAACCCGCCCTCCTCTTTATCTGTTCAGTTTGTCATTTGTCCTTCGATTTTGGCGTTCTGTTGTTAATCTAATGTCTTCTCCCCTTAGTTCTTCTCTCCTGCTCGGGAAACATCTGGTACATGTGGGCTACTGGAAGGAAAGCAACAACCTGTTGGTCATTGGTCTTCCCGCTGAGAGGTAGAGGGAGGCAGCAGCACACACAGATTATTACACTGAGATAGCTCCACCACATTTCATTTGCAGCCTTCGCCATCTGAAAAATCGATAGATATTATTGGGCAAGAGTCGATACCATATGGCAGGTGTAAAAGATCTGACAGCAAATTTTCAGGCCATCGTTTTTAAAAGTCTGGGGCATTTTTTTTTTTAGCATGACGTGTTCTCGAGAAATTAACTATTTTTGGAGAAGAGGAAACATATTTAAGAGCACAGTCTGTAAAAACAATTGAACTGTCAGTTTTTCTCAGTTTCAGTGTGCACATGTGCTTCTTTTTGTCCTTTGTTGGCAGGATGAGTACCTCTTTCAGGAGCATGTGGTGGTAAAACAGTTCATGAGATGAGTCATATTAGCCGCCTTTTCATTCTGAGCAACCAGGTCAACCCGATCAATCATCATCTCGGTTGAGAAATAATCTCATTCATGCTTAAAAGTTTGTAGGTTGATTCTTGAGGAACACCCACATGTAGACAAAACAGTAACTTATAAAATGTTTTTCCTTCATGGCTCCTGGCCGTCAGTCCAAGTATTTGATCTGTAGATCTGCTGAAGTTTATCCAGGTCTGCATTTGACATTTTTCCGTTTCCCTCCAGGGTTCCACTGCTGTATCTGCAGACGGTGGTGGGAGACGTAGTCCGGACACTAAAAGTGATGTACGGCTCCTTAGACAGGTTAGTTGGTCTTTCCTGTGGTCCTGCTGAGAGAGCTGGTTGAAACTTTCCCTTTGTGGCTGTCATTTTTTATGCTTAATGCAAAATATACTGACATAAAAAAAGTGTCTTTCCCCAATTCAAAGCACCAGCTAGATTTTACACAAAGTCTTCATTATCTCACTCTCTTAACTCCATTTTCTTTGCTCTCAAATATCTATTCCTTTTTTCTTGAAATGTAATTATTCCTCTGTATTTCTATGAATTACTTATATGTGTTATGTTGACACTCATTGGTCATCTTAATTGTGTCCTCCGCAGTGCTTTCAGTAAGGCGGACCATGCTCCCAGGTTGGACCATTTCTTCTGCTTATTCTTCCAGCAGCTCATTCAGCCTTCTCGCTTGAGGGACGTCTCCTCAGCCCCGTCCCCCGACGTCTCAGGGACCCTTTTCCTCGACGGACTGCCGGCAGTCCGATGGCTCACGCTGCCTCCAGAAATCAAGGTATGTTTCTGTGTGTGTGAGGAGACAAGAATATTATTTATAGATCTAATTTAGCCTTGGAGTAGAAGTTAATACAGATACAGCTATTTGTATATCATAGTGTTCCTGTGAATGTGATAATGTTGTCACAAATGCAGCTATGGTGCCCTCTAGTGTCCACTGTTAAAAATTACACACAATGTGTCACTGACGCCATCTGGATTGAAATTAGATTAACATTTAACCATGAATATATTGGATCAATGCAGGAGACTTTAGATAACACTACAAAAGATTAAACACATGGTATCTTTGCCATGATGTAGCCGCCACATCTGACTCAATGTGTTACATTAATGCACATTTTTGGATTATTATCGCTGCACGTTGCACGTGTTCTTTATATTTTATACTGTGAACATTTGCATTTGTCTATATTTTGCACATTTCATCCTCTTTGTTTCAAACACTGTACAGCTCTTTTCATTTTAAAAAATGATATGTTTTACATATTTTTTATATATTTTATTGTAAATTTCTTGACTTGTAGTATTTGTATTAGTATTTCTTTATATTTTCTACTTTCTATTTTTATTGTTATGCACGAAAATATGAAGGCAAACTCATTGTATGTAAAAACCTACTTGGAAATATACCTGATTCTGATGCTAATAATTAAATGCTATTAAGCTTATATTTGGTTTTCTCTTCCCACAGATGGAGGTGGATACTGTTCTCTCTGATTTTGAGTCTTCTGATTTTGGAGAAATGGTGAAAACATTTTTACATTAAACAAATCACCTAAAACACACCAGTACTGCTGTCTTGCAAGCATAAAGTACTTATAAATGTGTGCCACCTGTTAGGGACAGACATTTGAAAGTTATATTCAAAGATCCCGCTTCTGAAATTCTTTCCTGTGCTTAAAGAACGTCTCCGCACAGCCCTGAAATATCTTAACAAACTAGCCAATTACAAATAAGTGGTGTTTGAGTAGATTAAAGCGTTACATCAGTGGCTCATGTTGTGTTATGATCCTGCTGCTCCTTATTTGGGTGAACACACGTTAGCTGAGAAGCCATCTGTCTTCGGGCCTCAGCCAGGGAGAGGAGAAGGTTAGACTATTTTTAGAGGCCGTGTGTGTTCGTGTGTGTTCGTGTGTGTGTGTGTGTGTGTGCACTGTATGCATTTTTAATGAGAAGCTAATGGGGTCTGGTTTGTCCTTTGTATGTGCAGCGTTAACTGATTACGCTGATTACGCTCAACTGAAGTTGAGGACAGAAAACAGCTGAGACAAAGTGAGAGAGGGATTATGGATGCAGGAAGTATTTAAGTGACATTGATGGTCATTAACTTTGAGTTTTCTAATCATCACGCTGAGCTTTGTTTATTTATTTATTTATTTTCTTCTTCTGTTCATTGTTGTCAAGTTTTACTCCTAAAATAAGGCAGATGACCACCATGTCTCATCTGCATTTTTACGATCTACAAGAGATATTTTTGAGAATTTATTTCTACATTCACTCACAAATTATTGGTCAAACTTCAGCTTCCTGCAATATCTGTGTCTTTGTTTACTTTATTGTCTGTTTGTCTTTCTTTCTCCAGTCTGAGGACTTTTTTGGCCTGAGGCGTCTGTATGTAATTCTTGGCTCCTGTTTGTTCTACAAGGTAGGTGTCAAACACACAGACATGCTTCAGTGCCAGCGGCCTTATCATATTTATATCCTCCCCTCCCCCACTGTCTACACAGCTATCTTTAAATGGCAACAATAGAAGACCCAGCTAACATTCACTGTGTACAGAAGATGGCCTTTCGCACAAGATAACATGACGAGCCTGTGGCTCAGTGACAAATCATCAACCCAATTACTCTGTTAAAACATTTACTTAGGGGAAAAGGGAGGAGGAGGACAGCAAGCAGTAGACTGTGTTTTATCTTGTGTTACAGTGAAGGTGTGAGACTCGCCTGGGTCAGTCCAAAATGTATTATCACGTTTTACTGGATGCAAAAAATCTAAACTTTGACAAAGAGAAAACTGTTATCTTGGTATTTCGATACATATGGTTTTTCATGTAAGAACGGATCATAAGTATATTATGATCCATTCTTCTTCTGTTGGTTTGCCATCATGACAAGGGCTTTAAGATGAAATGGAACTTCATTTACCCCCAGGGGAGAAAAAGAGTGTACTCCCCGTCGGGGAATCGAACCCCGGTCTTCCGCGTGACAGGCGGAGATACTGTCCACTATACTAACGAGGAGAGACAATGATTACCAACATCATTCTAACTTTTGTTTGAAGATTGTTATATATAGATAATAATGGGTCCAGATGTAATTAGTTTTTTATTTAGTTAATTACCAATACGATTAGAAAAAAGCTTTTTGTGCTCGCTACGGAGGTTTATTTAGCACTACAAAATTTATTGTCACTCAAAATGCTGGCTCCAAGCCCTCAACACTTGTTTACTACAGATTTTACTAAATCATACACACACTCTCCTTCCAGTCTTACCTAATCGCCAACCATCTGCCCAAAGAGGACCTGCTGGATGTGTGCCTGTACTGCCAGCACTACTGCCTGCTGCCGCTGGCGTCTGAGCAGCGGGTGGGTCAGCTGGTTATCTGGAGGGAGGTGTTTCCCCAGCAGAGAGCCAACGGCAGCGGCAGCACAGCGCCAGGCTACAGCCAGCCTCAAGGACGACACTTCCTCCTCATAGTGGGGCTGGTAAGGAGGCAAATCACTGACTGGTGGTTGTTTTTGTCTTTGTTGTAAAGTGTGTGAACACACGCAATGTGTGTAGAACATTATGTGAACACCAGAGAAGGTGAACTAAGGCAAAGAGTACAGACAAGTACATTGTGATGAGAGAATTGCTGCTTTAGCTAATACAGGCACCAGAATTTGATTTGTTTTGATGCCAATACAACCTGTAAAAATGAGCTTCCATTTTACCATTTGCTAGTCCATATATTTTGGTTACACGCCGTGGTCAACTTCTAATTTGCTCATTTTAACCTGAATCGACTAAAAACAAAAATGTAACAAAGAAAACATGACTACCCTCATGTCTCTCCTGTGATATTCTTATGTCATTGCCCAATATCTATCCAAAGTAATATTTTTTTATTGTACAAACGATATGGTCTCTGCTTGTATTTCTCTCTTTCTCCACTCCAGAGGCACTTCATGCAGTGTGTGCTGTTGGAAGCAGGTGGCTGTGCTTCACCAGCTTTGGGCTCTCCAGGACCTGATTGTGTTTATGTAGATCAGGTGAACCTTGTTGAACTTTAATTCATAGTGTACATACATTTTACTCATCTACATGAACAAAAAACACTGCTTCCTACTTCATTTGTCTTGTAGTTTGATTCCTTTTGCAGCCAAGAGAACCAAAAATAACCACGTGTTGATCTCTACAATAGAAACTGAAACTCTCTTACGTTCAGGTGAAGGCCACCTTGCTACAGCTGGAGGTGTTGGAGGCGGGTATTGAGGAGCGTCTGAATGCTCCACCTGCTCCCTGCCTGTCCTGTGCCGACTGGTTCCTCCCCGCTGCCACGGCCCGCGACCGCCTGGACAGCCTGGCTTCTTCCTCCCCCGTCTTCAGCAAGCTAGCCGGGGCAGTTAAAGGCTCCTCCACAGGGTCCAGAGGCCGCAGCCTGTTTGGGGAGAAGGCCCGCAGGTCCAGCCCCCAGAGGAGCCTGTCGGACAGCGGGAGTGAGGGACAGATGGATGCTGGGTCAGGGTCTGGTTCATCAATGGCTCCAGGCCTCAGTCCACATTCCACCCCGGACTCAGCGAGGAAGCTGGGGGGGCGGCGGGACTCGCTGGGGTCTGGAGGGTCTGATGGGAGTGGAGGCAGCGGAGGACTCTTCAAGGTACAGTTGTAGTCTTTTATTCTTTTTCATTTTATTTTTATCTGTATAAAGCTTGACAACAGATTTCAGTGAAATGTGGTGGAGACCATGACCAAGGAACAGCTTATTTGTTAGTTCTTTTTACATTTTCACTACATTTTTTTTTCTCCTTAAATCACTGAAAGTGAAAAGATGACAGGAAATCAGGGCAGAGAGATGGGGACTGAAATGAAGGCCGCTCCCCCTTTCAGTATTTTCTCATGAACCTTGAACCTTTGATTACTTGAATTTCTCTGTGGCTACTAGATTAAATGTTTTCTAACCTTAATCTCTAAAAAAAGCAGATTTTATTGGACCTTGTATTCATCATATTTCTTTAATATTATAATGTAATGTATTGTAATGTCTTGACTTATGGTTTGACGTCAGATTCCCAGGATGAAGCACCCAAACCCATTCTACCTGGGCACCCTGAAGAAGACCCTGACTGAAAGGGAGACAGAGGAGATGTATAACACCATGAAGTGGGTGATGGGAAATAGTCATTTTCTTTCAGTCTAATTACATGTATAATTTATGTTGACTAAAACCTTCTCCCTGTCCTGTGTTTGTGACAGACTAACCTCGGGTGCAGAGAACACCTTGTTCCACTACGTCCTGATGGAAACTGTTCAGGGGATCTTCATCGCTCCTACTCACAGAGAGGTGTCTCAGCTCAGCGGCTCCATTCACCCACAGCTCATCCGCAACTTCCACCACTGCTGCCTCTCCATACGGGCCGCGTTTCAGCAGAGCCTGCCAGCCAGGGTGAGACAGAGTTACACAGTTATTAATAAATATAGTCTCAACATCAGACCATATCTCACCTAACTACACAGTTCACACCAATGTTGGCAAACAGCATGGGATAGTAGGAAACCAAAACCACAACATTGCAATAGCATGACTAAGTTGTGTTGGTTTGGCATCATAGCAAGGGTTTTAAGATAAGATCACATAAGAGAGAGCTTTATTTATCCTGACAGACGGTGTTGTGCAACACTTGCAGTACAAAGTAAGAAAGAGTGCAAATATAAAATATCAATAAAGATGTAAGTATAAAAGTATCAAAAATCCACAAAATATAACAGTTAATAACAGGTTAATGGTTCTTTGCTTCTCGGTGAAAAGATTTTTCTCCCCGTCGGGGAATCGAACCCCGGTCTTCCGCGTGACAGGCGGAGATACTGTCCACTATACTAACGAGGAAGAGACAATTTAATATATATGTATAAAAATAATATTATTATCATTATTAAAAATAATTATTTACTAATATTGATTGATTTCCTAGAGATCCTCCGATGTTTCCCTGCTCGCTGTTCTGGGACTCAAACACAAGGAGGCAGAACCTTTGCTGTCGGGGCCTCTGGACTTTGAGAATGACTAATCTTCTTTTAAATCATCTATTCAGAATAGCACGTTTTAAATGTATTTGTTCTAACTTAGTTTGATCAGTTTTTACGTTGTATAAATAAAGTATTTTTTCCTCAGTTACAGTTACAAACTAATCATTTGCTGTATAAAATGTCAGGAAACAATGAAAAAAGATACAATTTAATGAAACAAGGAGATGTAATGAAGTGATTGTTGTTGTGATTTTTTGTTCTGCAGGGTCGTCGGGATGCAGACAGGCCTCAGGGCGGTGGTTGGGGTCTGGGTCCTGTTAAGGAACACGGGGTTCTGTTCCAGTGTAAACCCGAGAACTGGACTGACAAGAGGAAACCTGCTCCCACCATGACTTACTGGGTTATAGGGTAAGTCAGTTTCCCCATTTTTTTTTGTTTTTATCCACAAACCTTACTTTGTTTTTTTTTTAATTATTGGGGAGGGAGTCATGGAGGCTTAGGAAATACACGTCTGGTGAGTTTTAGTTCTGCACCAGTGGAAACAGGGAATGCAACCATTCAGCTTTGTGTTCTAACCTGGTTCATAGTGTATCGTCTTCAGTGAAATGATCCTTGTGAGGAAACTGGACATTGTAGCATCAAAAAAACAGGATATAACTGTAGTCAAGAATATTACTAGAAAAGCTTAATAAAAGGATATAATAAAGTTGACTTAGATCAACATGCAGCCAATGTTATCTGTTTGTGGGACTTCCACATGTATGAGAGTACCAGTAATTCTGTCAGTCGGCTGTGTTATGACTGGCAGCATTGTACCGAGCAGAACGCGGGGGGAACTGTCAGTCTAAAACTGTTGAATTGACTGATGGTACTTTGGACAGAGTGCAGGAAGGTCAGAGATTAAGTCCCTCCGGAGGGAGACTTAACAGAATAAAGGGAATAAACAAAGAGTCTTAACAGCTGGAAAAACCCCACATTTTTCACCATTATCAGCTTAATTTCTCTGGCAAAGAAACTGAAGTCTTTCAGCTTCACCCAATTGTAGTGTAGACAGTCGTAACGATTTTTAAAATCCCCTAGAGAAAAAAGTTAAGCTTTTAGTTGTTACACTATATGAACATTCTGTGTTTTGGTACAAATTTCTATGAACTTGTCAGCTTCCTAAAGAACTGAGTGTCTTTGAAATTTGATTATGATCTCTAACAAAAGCAATTTTCTAACTTTTTTTTTTTTTGGTCTTTCAGACGGATGTTGCTCGAGCCCGTCCCTCAGGAATTCTACGTGTGTTTCCATGACTCGGTGGCAGAGGTTCCTGTGGAGATGGCCTTCAGACTCTCCTTTGGCCTGGCCTTGTGACACGTCATCTTCCTCTTATTAGATCAGTGACGATGGACACGCAAACTACAAGATTTTCTCGATCTGTTGAAGCATCAGTTGCATTCTCAGGAAAACAGCTCAAATTGTGGTGTTTGTGGAGAGCACCTGAGAGCAAATGTGGGGATTTTAATGGTAGCCAGTTTCTGTGGGAAAATCTAACAGGGGCTACGTGGAGTCTGAATCTTACAATGTGCTTCCATTTTTCTGCAGATAACAGCAGAGCGTGAGCGTGGCCTTACAGCAGCGATAAGCAAATAGCAGGTCGACTGCTTTCCTTGAGTTCAAACCAGGTCATTTTTGTGCCTTGCTGCTCACCAGAGATGTGTGCAAGGGTCTTTATGTGTGCGTTTGTGTAGATGAAAAGCCACTCAATCAGTGAATACCTCAGACACTTTGGTGTAAACCTCTGATCAGAGCAGTCGCCCCGACAGTTTGCTGCCGTAACATTTACTAAGCTGGATCAATAAAAATGCTGCTGCTGCACACACATCTCCATGTTGACAAAGCAAATAAGGTTGTATTGATATTTCCACATTTGTATGCAGTGTTGGAAAGGCATTTAATTTGTTACTTAATTTAAGATGTACAGTTTTTGTATGGAAATGGAGTCATTTTGTTACAAAAATGAACACTGAGATTAAAGAAGCAATACAGTTCTCTTTTATTCTTTCAAAAACAAATTAGCTTGTCGTTGACAATCTTTGTCAGCCTCTTTACATTATTCTTTACATTACTGACAAAATAAAAAATAATCTAGCGGAAACAATGCTACTCTTCCTCCAAACGTATACAGAAATTGATATTCATTTTATGTAGTCTTCAACAAATGGACACCCCTCAAATGGAAATCATAAATATTGTATTATGTGTGATTGACTGGTACACAGATTTTTCTATCTTTACATTTTAAAATATACATAATTGAACTGTGTAACCAGCATCACTGCAGGGAAAACCATTATTATTAACAACAACCGATTAAAAAGTAAATCCACACTTGGTCCTGAAGAGATTTATATTTGAAGTGTTGAATTCATATACTATCTGTGTAACGTAAAGGTCCTCAAACATTTATGACCATGTGGACTGTACGCACCATCATCACATCCCACTGTAGTATAACCAGAACTACATCTGTGTCCATTTGGAATATATTCGGTCCTTTAATGTTCAAGCTGCGCTCTGAACAAGCAGCAGGTTCCTCTTGTAACACTCGAGGCTGCAGAGAGGGACCCCGGTCTTTGAGCAGGCGTACTTCTTGAAGTTTGTGCAGCCGCTGACTCCGCAGTTCACCGGGGCTGCTGGTGGAGGACAGGGAGGCGTCGGGGCCGGAGCGAGGACCCCTGTGGGGAAGGAGATCGCCAGGCCCTGGACGGAGTCACTGTACCGGACCATGGGACACTGACTCAGCTTGGACTTCCTGTCTTTCATGCTTTTGATCTTAGCCTTGCTGGTTTTTGTCAGTCTCTCTATTGTCTGGTTCTTGTTCTCTTCTGCCTTCTTGGCTGCCTGCAGGCGCCTCTTTCGGGCTCGTTCCTCCCGCTTCTGCATCATCTCTGCGGTCATCTCTTTCTCCTTGTAACCCATGGGGAGCTCCAGGAGAGGCTGGATCTGCTGCTTGTGTAGCAGAGCTTTCTGAACATAAACAAACAAAAACACTCAGGAACATATGTTTATAGCTTCATTAAGCATTTTTTTTTTTTTTTTTTATCCAACAGGTGACTGAAGTACATCTTTCCTGCCTCTGGCTCTCATCCTCACCTGTCTGGCTGTTAGCAGAGATTCGTCAACTTCCTTCTTCAGCTCTCCGTTGTCATCAAGCTCTCCCTTCTCCAGAGCGTCCAGCCACCTCTCCTCCTCGTCCACAGGTCTGCTCATCATGGAGTCTGAGTCCATGTCTGGCATAGGGGACGCGGCCAGGTTGCTGTCTTCATCTGATACAGAACAAACCAGACAAAACATGATGAACCTATTGTCTAACCAAGGCCAGAAAATTGTCTTGACCATGGTACAACAGAAAAACTACTAAGATGAAGTTACCTTGCAATCACTGTGCTCTTAAGCTTTTCTTTAGCTTTCAGTGGCTCAGAATCTGAGGATTTATTGCCGAGTAGGTTTTCACATACAAGGAATTTGTTTTGGTATATTGGTGCATAAATATGCATAGTAGAGAAAAATAAAAACATATACAGATATATAAAATAAAGGAACTAAAAAGAAAGTACTGTAAAAACGCAAGTCAAGAATACAATATAAAATAGATAAATTAGCAATAAAAAGTGAATAAATATAAAATAGAATAAGATAAAATAATATAATATATGAAAATGAAGAGCTGTACATTTGTACAGGATGTGCAAAATATTAACAGGGATGTGCAAAGGTTCACAGTATGCAGTGTACAAATACGATAGTCTAAGATGTTGTCTATCCATAATAGATCACCATAGACGTATCACAGACAGACATCTTAACAGGAACGTACCAGTGTTTTTGCAAGTTTAAGTATACATATAAATAATGTATACTTTACATTTTTTCATCATTGTGATACAGTTTAATATTCTTAAATGTATTTTTTCTGCTGTTCTAGGGATCCATTGGTTTCCATTCATTTCCATACAGCAGTGGTTCCCAACCCTTTTGGCTGGCGACTGTTTAAAATTAAATAAAGTTAACTCGTGACCCCTGACCCTAGTGTGGACATGAGTTCCCTCGCAAATTGTTGTATTTAAAAGGCTCTTTGGAGGCCAAAAGGGATAAAAGTATCGAATATTTCACAAGAAAAAGAGAATTATAGAAATAATTATTGCTTTCTTATGACTTTAAATCATCTTGTGACCCCTTAGATTGATCTTTGGGTTCCATGTTGTGTCCAAACGCTTAGGTTGGGAACCACAGGGTAAAGGCATTGATTGTTAATTTGAGACAGCTCAAACTAAATTCAGAAATGTGTGTTATTTAACTGAAATGCAACCTTTAAGATCAGGAAATGGTAAAATATTAAACCCCAGATGAAATCTACTCTAATAACAGGATGTGATTTTTTTAAAATCAAGATCCAGTATCTACAGGCTCTACTTGTAACTTACCAAGCCAGGCCCGATACTGCTCCAGAGGCACAGAGGGCTCATCATCGTCGTCCTCATCATCATCCTCATCTTCATCATCGTCATCATCAACATCATTATCAATGATCATCAAGGGAGAGGGAGGGCAAGCCACACCGGGATGCACGGTGAAGGTGGGAACACTGATACAGACAACAGGAAATCAGAGACAGATAAAAACTCACTGGCTTTGATGAAACTGAGCACAGACAGACACGTGGCATTCACTAACAAAGCAACCACCTTCGACATCCCACCTCACCTCTTGGTCCCCAGCGTCTGTCCTCCCAGTTTGATCTTGAGTCTGAGCTGCGGTGGAGGCCGAGGAACCACCACAGGATCAGGCTCCGGGGACTCTGCAAAGCTGTGGTGCTTCCTCTTGTGCTTCTTGTGTTTTTTGTGTTTCCGCTTGTGAACGCTGTGCAGGCTAGAGCTGCCTTCAGCTGCAGAGGAAAGTACAAATAAATACAATAAACATGTATGAAATATTACATTATGGTTTCTTTCAGACCAAGTGGCCATTTCCTACAGATGCACCAACTATTTTGATCAATAAGATTTATATGATGCAATAACAATAACGTTTTACTGCTTATATGATAGACTTCAGATCTGGCATTTTGTTTTTCTTTAATAGATGTATAGTGCTTACAACAAATATAAAATTTGCAAAAAAATAAACAACTTCTAAGCAGCTTAACAAATTCAAAAAATGCATTAAAACCAAAAGTAATTGATGTTGCACTGAGCACCATACAGTGGGACCAGAATCAGATGATGATGATGATGAAGTGATTGTACTCAGTTATCCATTTAATTAGGTACACCCCAGCTAAAACTAATGCAGTCTAATCCAACGTATCATGTTGTATTAGTTTTAAAAAGGTGTAGCTACTAAACCAACAACTAAGTGTATATTTCAGCGCAAGAAAAGCACGACTCTGCCTATAAAAATGATTTAATCGTTTATACTCACCAAGAAACCTAGAGTGAATCATGTCTTTCCTTTTCCCCATTGAAACGATGACAGCGATGTAAACACCAAGGACAGGAAGCCAGTTTGCAGCTCTACATAGCAGAAATCTCAAAGTCTTCTGGAAAACAGAGCTGTCCCTGTAGAAGAGACACACAACTGATAACGGTACCTTAATCATGAATTTAATGCAACATTAATGAAGAAGAAGCAGCAGTTACGTTGATTTAAGTGCATGTAAAGTTTCTCCTTTTTGATATGTTAGCTAAGACACGCGAGCATAGTTCCCTTTCTATTTACTTTATGTATTTATTTAGTAAATTATATAAGGTGAATTTGAACGAGGCCGTTAGCTACAATTTCAACTGTACCTTATATAGCCGGGAGATCGCTCACATTTGCTAGCATGAATTCAGTTACAAATCCCATCGCAAAACAGACTCTACTAGACCAGTTTGAAAGAAAAAAACGTGGCACAGCCTGGAAACCTGGGAGCAATTCTAACCGTAACAGATTAAAATTAAGCTAACGTTACACAATTTGTCTTTTGTAGTTAGCACGACGAAGCTAACAACACGGAAGTTCGCCCATTACGTCATTTCCGGTCATTTTGAGCGGTTGGATACAGTTGACTGCACTCTAGTGGGAAAAACCAGCATAAACTAGACTTCATACTGGTAAGGATTTACTGCCATTGTCTTTATTGTAAATTAATGTAACTAGTTACCGGTATGTTACACCGACTTAAACAAGAAAATATCAAAAAACTCGCGCTGAGTCATTTCGTAGAAGAAGAACCGCTAGCTATAAGTGTGTTATTGTTGTATAGGTTGGGTAATGTAGTTCACATAACGCTGACTACCGTGTAGCTTGGTGTATCAATAACTACATTAACCGGATGCCCGGGGGCGGCCAAGACGAGCTACGCAAGGTCAGTTGCACAGATTAAAGTGGTCTTGTAAATACCGTAACTACGTAAAATTTATGAAATATATCGGTATAATTGATGTTCACCTGCTCATTGTAGCGTCCCCAAGAGTGCGTGTCCCTACTTGTGTCTCTGTTAGCTCGCTTTAACACAGTTTAATTTTCATTTACGTTAACATAACGTTACAGTAATGCTGGTCTGATTAACATACAGTAAGTCATTTCTGTTGTGTAGGCCTAAACAGAAAAATAGTAATTTAATCTGCCTGCAAGTATGTTGAAACTGGGAATTATTTATTTGGTAAATTGTCTTTGATCACACAGGATGATTAATTTAATAAATGTACGGCTTTTTAAGAGATACAAACACACACCAGATGCCTGGCTAACTGTTTTCAGGCATTCAGCAACAGGTGGAAATGGAATAAATACATAAACCCAATGTTTTCATCTGTGTGTGAGGGGAAACTAATTTTATAATTTCGCAGGAATCATGAATTACGCTCGGTTTCTGACTGCAGTCAGCGCAGCCAGAAAGCCCTCCCCCATCAGGGTACTGAGTGAGTATTTCTGCCAGACAGTCTGGATTTCATAACCTGCTAGGTGGTCTCCAGTCCTTTGTACAGTTTCTCTATGCTGTAATACCACCTGGCCCCAGGCTTACTGTGTGGTATTTGATTAAACTTGAGCTGAAATTATTACTCAATTAATCAGTCAGAAAAGTATAGCAACTAATTTGATAATCAAGCAAAGAATACCAAATACTTGGTACATTTAATCACTGTTTCAACAGCATTTAAGGTACTATTTTTTCCATGTCACTTCTATTAACCCAACCATACACAGAGAGACAGTCACTGAAATGCTGATAAAACACAATTAATACATATGTAAAGTGGGGGGGAAATAAATGCCTAAACACAACCACATTCTGCTTTGTTTTAGCCTAAATGTCTAGTAGAGCTTTCCATCTCATCTATTCTAATATTATCAGCTGATCACTATAAGTAAGTTTAAGTATAAGTGACAAGAAACAGTGGCTAATCTTTTTTTTTTTTTTCAATTTTAAAATGTCCTGTTTTTAACACGTCTTAGTCATAGTGTGTTTTTTGTTATGAAAGTATGTTAAAAAACAAATGTAAGTCTAAACATCTTTTCACCTGCAAACTCTCCAAATATGTTCACTGGTTACATGACAGGAAATAACTTACTTTCTCTTTCCAAATTTCCATCTTGAGCTCTTTATTGCTGCTGTAGTTCATACTGTAGGTTATAGTACAATTTCTGTGAGCATTTTTCCTACACTAGGATATTATTATTTGTTTTGCAACCTCAGTATGAGAAAGCCCACCCTCATCTTCTCTGTCTCTATCTGCGTGAAGCCGAGCTGCAGCAGCGGTCGCCTCCGTCCCTGATCTCTCTGGCTGGAGGAGCGCCCAACCCCAACACCTTCCCCTTCCTGTCAGCGTCCATTAAGGTGAAGAATGGACAGACGGTCACCTTCGATGAGGTGGCAATGAAGAGGGCTCTGCAGTACTCTGCCTCTCATGGGTGAGAGACCAAGATAGGAATCCTAAAATCTGTCACTTCTTCTTCATGGGATTTTCCAAAGCATAAAAGATAATTTCAAGATACTGTAGGTAAGGTAAAAGTGTGTAGCAGCATGTGGAGGTTATCATTTTGTGGTGACCTTTATTTTTTATCTCTGTAAACTTCAAAGCATCAAGTGACTCCATCTGTAGATGCAGTGGTTTTTGTTCAGTAATGGGGCACAGAAGGATGACCATGAACCGCAATGTCTCTGGTTCGAATCCGCCGGGCACATTTGTTGCCCATCTCCATTCCTCATTTCCTGTCCTCTCTCTCTGAATACATAAAATGCCAAAAAATAATGAGTATCATACACCTGCATACCCGAGTTTATAGCTCTTGGTGCTCAGAGCTCTCTGCTGTGGAGTTTTGGATCTGCACTTCCAACATATCACCAGTCAATCAAACAGTGTGGACAGTAAGAGTTTCTGGAGTTTTATGTTGATGTAGTATACATTTGTGTAGGTGAAGTCCTTTCCTTTGTCAGTTCAGTCCTTTTTCTGCTTATTCCAAACAGCAACAGCATCTGTGAAAACTTTCATAACTGGAGTATTGGTTTGATATGGAAGTACTGACAGAAAGTAGCAAAACAGAAACACCACACATTACTACAGTGTGAAGTCTATTGTGCAGTAATTTCCATTCCTACGTAGAATACCCGAGCTGCTGACGTGGATGAAGAACCTGCAGAAGAAACTCCACAACCCGCCGACCGCCAACTACACCCCCGAGAACGGCCAGATGGACATGTGTGTGACCACGGGGAGCCAGGAGGGACTCTGTAAGGTACTGACACCGCCAGCTTCAATGCTGCTACTGTTCGCTTTCACTCATGCTGTTTGTGCAGCCAGCTGTTAAAAGCAAAGGATCATATAAAGACGTTAGTGTCAGTAATGTTCTGATTTGGGACGAGGAGACCCCGGGTCCTCTTTAACAGCTTAATAATTCATGCCTGTTTCTAATTTTATTAGAATTGCTTCTTGCATGAGGCTCATTGATTCCCAACATGTTTCTGAGTCTTGTGTGTTGACTGGTTTTTTGGGGGTTTTAGGTGTTTGAGATGCTGGTCAACCCTGGAGACAACGTTCTGCTGGATGCACCCACGTATTCAGGCACACTGGCAGCGGTGAGAGCACTTTCCTTTATAACAACACACACATTTATATATTAACTCGAGCTTCTGTGACCCTCTAACTTTCTTTTTGTCCTCTGTAGCTCCAGCCGCTCGGTTGCAACTTGATCAACGTTCCCAGCGATGAGCACGGCATGATACCTGCAGCCCTGAAGGAGGTTTTGTCTCGGTGGGACCCCTCAGAGGTCCACAAACCTGGCAGCTCCGCTCCCAAGATCCTCTACACCATCCCCAACGGAGGAAACCCCACCGGTGCCTCTATGACGACTCAGAGGAAACAGGAAGTGTATGAGGTTTGTCTCCCCTGCAAAGTCACAAAAGAAAGACTTGTAGTTCACTTGTAGTTGTTGTATTTTATGAATCACTCTCTCATTTATACAAAGCAGTCAGTGAAGCTCTGACTCTTATAATTCAAGCTTGTTGTGAAGCTGATTTCCCTGCAGATTCACTCTGTCGTTTTCTATTAACATCTATGTAATAGCTGGCCAGGCAGTACGACATGCTCATTGTCGAGGACGACCCGTACTACTTCCTGCAGTTTGACAAGGTACAGAAAGAGTTCACTCACCTCCTCTGTTTGTCAGACAAAGTTTCAGTTATTTAAAAAGGTGAAATATTTCAGTTCAGTTACTTTATGGTTTGATCTCAGCACTTTACTAAAATACAAGCTGATTCATGTTATGTCTCGTTTATTTGCCAGCCGTGGACGCCAACATTTCTCTCCATGGATGTTGACGGGAGGATCATCAGGACAGATTCCTTCTCTAAGATCCTGTCTTCAGGGTGAGCGTCTGAATCTCTGTGTGTGTGTGTGTGTGTGTGTGTGTGTATGTGTGTGTATGAAGCTCTGCTGTTACCATTTAAGATTTGATTGACTCTGCTACAGCTCAGTGTTTGTGCTTTTCCTTGAACAAGTCAGGACTGGCTAAACAGGGTGCCACTGGTCACATCTGATGGTATCTGTGTGCAAGTTACAACTGGTGAACAGCAGGCTATAAAATGGTGAAAATTAATAATGTTGCATTGAAGTTGATCCTTTTTCTAACATATAATATATATTTCATTTCACATTTACATCTTTAGGCATCTTAAACTAAAAGATCACGCTCCCGTTTTCCAAGATTCAAATCCTAAAAATAAGATGTTTGACATATAATCATAACAGCTTTGACTAGTGTGAGGCTTAGTCGTGAAGCAAGAGATTTATGACCTGCCATATTTTTTGTGGACAAATCTTCTTTATTGTCAGTCAGGATAAGTCAAACCTGAATTAGAATCTGTATTTATTCATGTAATTTTTACTATACTTGGTAAGTCATTTTAAAATAAAGAATTTTTTCTATAAAGTTACTATTTGCAGAGCCACATAGGATGAAATAAAGTTAATTTCTATGTGTAGCAGGACCATTAATATTTTAAGTAACATCAGGTTAAATATTACACGTGTCTCTGTGTGGGAGAAGTTTTATGCATAACTGCACCAGCATGTTTATGTCTTTGACTACCGGTCTGTGTGTCGTTCTGTTTCAGGCTGAGGATAGGGTTTGTGACGGGACCCAAACCGCTGGTAGACCGGATGGTGCTGCACATCCAGGCCTCGACAATGCACACTAGTACCTTCACACAGGTGAGTGAAAGCTTCATTTTACACGCACCACACCCTGCTCAATCAACATCTTGCAGTACCAGTTTAGTTGCAAACAGCTTCATGCATGCGTGGTTGTGAGGAGTAACTTTGTTGTTTATTGATTTGCATTTATTCCTGTGACGAGCAAAATGCTCAGAAACTTCTGCCGGAGGAGACCGTCAGCTGGATTTATTGAATGAAGGCAGTTTGAAAAAGCATAAATTCTATTGTTTGTCACAGAAACCACCTTTCAGCGATGCTTTCTTTGATGACAACCTCCATCAGCTTGGCACCTAAATAGGCAAAAAAAACACAATATAGGATTGAAAAGTGCAGTATGAATCACGGTACTTCACCATGCAGACAGTGCAGCAGCAGTAAGCACACAGCAGGGTGGTTCAGTTATGCACTTTCTCTATAAGCTGTCACTACAAACTTGTTTACTCTGCCAGCTTGTGTTCCCAACCCTCAGGCATGCCAGACTTGCGGCAACACAAACTCACCAGCGAGGAGGGGTGTTGTTGTCGATAAATAAGACGTAGTGGTGTGTCTGGATCAGCAGCAGCTGCAGAGGAGGTTTTAATAAGGAAGAAGATTAATTAGGATCTGCAAAAGATCTGCTGTCATCCTCCTCTGATTCAATCCTGTACAAAATGTTTCTTTCATGTGATGACAAATTGGAAAACAGGCCATGAGCATGAGCAGGCCAAAACAGACATTTAAAGGCTCTGCGGTGAAAGAAAGAAGGTGTGTCCTTCTCAAATTGCACTATTGTACTAATAGAAATACAGATCTGCAGGTGGATTATGTGCTGCAGGGTTGTTTTACAGTAAAATACTGGTTCCACATAGGCCCTTTATGAATCTGTGCCAGTCATTACATTATATAACCTGTAACCTGCTTCCTTTCAGCTCATGGTGTCTGAGTTGTTGCACACCTGGGGCCAAGAAGGTTTCCTTCATCACATAGACGGGTACGTCACTTCCCAAAATGCTGCTGTACAGCCACATCTGCTCGGCATGACTGGTTTGATTGGTTAAAGCTGGGGTAGGCAAAATGTGTGCAACCTATGCAAAACCTTCCGCCTCTCTCTGCTGCCTTGTATCACTCCGCTAAGCCCCTCCCACCAAACCCACAACTTCGACAGGCAGCCGCAGGAGCCGGTTACCCTGCAAAACCTCATCCCTCGTAGTGCTCACTGTCCACGGCCTGAGCCTCACCAAGACCGCGGTCTCTCCCGCTGCGACCTGTCTTCTCAAAGACTCCCCTCCAGCGCTTCGCGGCTGCAGAGCAGAGCGCCCCAGGCTTCAGAGGCAGCTGCAACACCGTCCAGCAGCGGGATGAGAGGCTAGTACACCACACACACACCACTGTCCCCCCTCAAAAATGACTCCCCACTGTTTGTCATCATGCCTCTTTGCCATGTCGATACGAGCGCCATGACATCGAACATAATGAGCCCAAAGCTCTGTGTGGAGCCGGTCCGTGTTGTTTTGTACTATACGCCGCTGTATGCAAAGGAGGTGTTGGAAATTTATCACAAGTTGCAGGATTTTCTGCCATTGAATCAGGCTTTCACCATCTGAAGGGACGTGCACGCGCATCTGCATTTGTAGCTCAGCCAATACGAACGCACCATATCTGTGAAATAACCTATGACTGGCTAAAGTCTCCCGTCACGGGATAGATTTTCTGAAGCCTGAAAACAGAGCCAAGAGGAGGGGCAGTAGTACAGGTTTTCTATCAGACCACTTGAATTACAATATGCTGAACGGTTATTATGACATTTTTGCCCAATGACGGCAAAAAAATACTGCCTACCCCACCTTTAAGAAAACAATTAGGTCTATGACAGCTACAGTGCCAGTAGAAGTAGTAGACAGCCACTCTTGCAGCGATACATGAAACTGTTTTCTTTTCTCTCACAGGGTGATTGAGTTTTACAGGAAACAACGCGATGCCATGATCAGCTCTGCAGACAAGTGGCTCAAAGGTTTGTGGACTCAGTGGTGAAAAACATACAGCATTACTTTACGTTTTGAATGGTCATTTTGTAGACTTTAATATACTGTAAATTGACACTATCATGTCAGTAGTTTATAACCAGATAAAATGGGGTGGGGTGGGGTGGATGCGACAGCTGTCCAATCATGACATGAAGTGGGTGTGAATGTCATATTGTCGGTTTTGGGGGAGGAGGTTTCTGCAGCTATTAGTCTATCAGCTTTTCAAATGTTTTATGTGTGAAAAAATGCACTGAACATATTTGTCAGACATTAAATATACACTGAATGTGGTGAGAAACACTGAATGTAAACATAACTTTTGTTTGTTTACAAGAAAACTCCACAGGATACCTTTTTAATAACAAATAAATAGGCAAAAATAAAAACCTGCATCAAGCCAGATCTGAGATTTGTGCAAATTAGGGGTCCTCTGTAGACTGTCCAATCAGAAATATAAAAAGTGTCTGGCTCTAATCTTTACTATTGCTAAAAAAGGAAATGTACTGTAATTCAAGATTGGTCAAATGCACTGTTACAACTAAATGAACTAAAATGACCAAGTAAGTAGACCTTGTGATAAGAATTTCTTATCAAACTAAAGTCATTTACATTAATACAGACTCCCTGAATTATTATGATGTTGTATTGTTTGACTTCTAATAAACTATGTGAAGTCCAGATTTAGTTAAATCACTATGGATTTTTAGAGAGGCATTGAAAGAAGAAAAAAAAGACCACAGAATGGAAATCGTGACTGTAGTTATGAGTCAGAAAGCACACACTGAGGCTTTTCTTGTTTTTTCCATAATGTGTGTGTGTGTGTGTGTGTGTGTGTGTGTGTGTGTGTGTGTGTGTGTGTGTAGATGTAGCAGAGTGGCACGCCCCATCGGCAGGCATGTTTCTGTGGATCAAACTAAAGGGCATAGCCGATACCCAACATCTCATTATGAAGAAAGCCTTGGAGAAAGAGGTCAGCACACAACTCTTTTTTGTATTTAAGTTTAAACCCTCACATATTAATCCCCTTTTCTAATTTATTATGGAACAAAACCCAATTAACTCTGTCCACTGAAGGTTACCACATACCTGCTATACGCGAACATGCTGATAGCAGGTACCCACAATGCATTTCGGTGCTTTTTCCTCTCTGTTTGTGAGCAGATGTTTTGCACTAGGGGCGAGGTGGGTTTTGTGTCTGAATAAAGAGTGTAGGATGGTGCATATAAAGCAACCATTATGCGCACTGTGAGTGGGATTAGCAACTGAGTGTTTTCCCTCCCACACACACAAACTCACACAGAGCGTTTGTAAATCCCTGCTAGCTGATTAGCCGTGTATAAACGAGTGGGTACAATCAGGCTTTTCTAAGGTCTGCACAGTAGGCGTCTCTCCTCTGAGTCCAGGAGATTTATAACTTCCACACTGCAGATAGTAAAGACTCCCTGGTCTCTGTCTTCTGTGCTAACAAAGGAGAAAACAATGACTTTTCCCATGATTCAAAGTGGCAATAATTGCCACTCTCAGTGTGGTGGATTGTAAACAGGCGGTCAGAGATTTTTAAGTAGCAGCATTTCTGAAAGATTTTAAAGGAATAGTTTGACATCTTGAAAAATACTCTTATTTGCATTCTTGTTAGTTAGAGTTAGATGAGGAGATTGATGCCTGTAGCTGTATATTTACCTGACAGATATGACATCTGGTAAATACAAAGCTACTGCCAGCAGCCTGTAAGCTTAGCTTAGCACAAAGACTCGAAACGGGGGGAAACAGCTAGTCTGGCTCTGTCTGAAGGTAAAAAAATACAACTACCAGCAACTCTAAAGCTCACTAATTAACACGTTATATCTCGTTTGTTTAATCCGTACAAAAAACAAAGTGTAAAAAGGACAATTTGTGGTTTATGTGCGGGACTATTTCTTGGCTCGGAGCAGTGACTTAATGGCCAGTTATTTATGTCATTTATATTTTTATGTTGCCCTGACAAAGAGGATTAATCGATGTACCAATCTCTTATGCATGAAAAGATCAGCTGTGTAAAAAAAAAACTGGAAAATTTTTATTATTAACTAACATGAGTCGTGTGTGTGTGTGTGTGTGTGTGTGTGTGCGCTAAAGGTGCTGCTGGTTCCCGGAGGCGTCTTCACGATCAACAGTAGTGAGCCCTGTCCCTACGTCAGAGCGGCCTTTTCTCTCTCCACACCAGAGCAGATTGATGAGGTACACACACACACACACACACACACACACACACACACACACAAATACAAACTAACACACCTTAACTGACTCTAATCTCTCATATCTTCTGACAGGCTTTCAGAAGACTCTCTTCTCTCATCAAAGAGGCTTTGTGATCAAACAAAGATGCTGTATTTTTGGAACTTTTGTGTTAAAATGTATCATAATTAGTAAGTAATTATGAATCGATTTTAATATTGTATAACCTCTTGACTATTACTATACCATAGTCAAGAGGAGGCATTTTTCAAACGTTAATTTGGGTACATGTCCTTGACTTGATCATTGAAAGCTATTTGGAGCAATGAATGAGTTTTAGATAGAAAACAAATACAGTTTTTTAATCTCATAATTTGCTGCTCCATCGTTGCACTATACAGTGAAGATGTCTTAATCTTTTCTGTGCACAAAAAAGTAAATACTAACTTTTTAATCATTTTGTCTTTTGGGTCTTTATGTTTTGACTGCTGCGCCACTAAAACCTCAAAACTTCAAACACGGTGACACCTGACCATGAAATAGTTCCACTGTAGATGTGGATTTCAAAGATGGGGGAAACAGAGGAACAAATGCAGTAATCTGGTTACAGACCTCTTATTTTTTTCAGCAATTCAAATACATAAAATATCAATACATTTCCCACCGTATTAGGAACATAGGGAGTTTTTCTTACATGCAATCTGGCCAGGCTCAGTGGGCATGTTTTGGAACGGTGTAATTTCAGAAACGTGGTACAAAGGATGATTGACAGACCTCCTAATCATCGTGAACTTTTCCTGCACTTGACTGGACAAAATAATGTTTTAGCTGGCGTGTTTGTTTTTTGTTCACCTCTAAAGGGTCAAAACTCTAGTAACATTTATCCAGGGGGTTATCTCTGGCACGGAAGTTGAAACACATTGGTTTCACAATAAAGGAGTTTAAGCAACTTAGCACTGTTTCCCCTTATATGTGCACCTTTTTGAAGTAGGTGAAATTGTGCCAGAAACTCTGACTTCTGTTTTTGACTTTGTTTATAATTTTGTAAGCGTATAAAAAAGTGGTGTCTTATCTGGAAATGTAAGATTTTTTTAAAATGTAAATTAAACACCAAAAATTGAAAAACCAACTCACACCAACATTCAGAAACCATGTTGGTTTCTAAATACATATGAGGGAAGAAGTGGGTCATGCATTTTAAGAGCGATCTTCATTTTATGCAGGAGTTTTGAGAACTAATAAGTCAAATCACATCTAAACCAACCCAAATACTCTGGGTTTAATCTGCTGCATTAAATTTAGGCTGCTGTTAATCGGGTACAAAATATGATTTTGGCTGTTTTTATCTGTCACAGAAGAATTAAAAAAAACATATTGGTGGTTTTATGTAGTGGTCTTTTTGCAGCCTACAAGTTAAAAACTGTGTCAAATCAAAACTTTTTAACTCAACATTTACTTTAAACTTTACAGCCTGACTTATGATTGAAGTAAACATTCAGCTGGTGCAACAGGGCCCTGGTGTTTCCCTCTCTTCGTTTCCTGATGACCTTCAGAAAAGCTTTTCTCCATATTTCTTTTCTTGATCCTGCGTGTTCAGTGATCACATAACCATACCCGCTGACTGGAAACTGTTTTCTTTTCCTTTGTACAGACTTTCTCCCTACTGTGTTAATATGTAGTGCTTTTTCAGCAGTGTGACCGAGCTCTCAGAAGTGTTTGTGTAAAGCTGAAGCATTCATCCGTAAAGGATAACGGGGTCAGGGATAGCCGCTTAAAAATCAGGCTTTTCCAACAATTATTTACTGTGAAGAAAGGTATTAAAATCCTCTCGTTAAGACTACAATATCACCACGTAAACTAAATGTTCTACTCCTAACACTGCAGTAAAAGTACCAAATTTCCCTCTAAATTTGGTGAAATATAGTACAGAAAAAGTGTTCATTTGGGAACAGTTAATACAAATCATGTTTCATTTTGAGACAAAGATTGCAAGTGATGAATTTTCAAATTAAAACACAACCACACACACACACACATTCCCAGAAATATCCATTATTTCTATACATAGCTGGAGCATTATTGACTTAGTTATTGACTGTTTGCTGAGGCCTTGGTGCAGAGTGTCGATTTCAGACTTGAACTGTTGCTTCAAGGTCGGTCAGTTATCAACTCTGACACAAACAAACGGCATGTACAGCCCGGATAAACCTGACTTGGTCTTTATTTAGAGGTGCTTTTGTCCTGCCTTTATTTCTTCAAGGAATGTTTTTGTTTCAATAGGAAGTTTTCTGTTTCCCCCTGCTTAATATGCCCCTGATCTACTATTCACAACACTGCAATCTGCTTCAAGTGTCTTTTCATAGTGCAACCATTTAGCTGTAATTGATAATAAATGTAGAAGGGTTTTCACCACAGTCCATTTACCTGTCACTGTAAGCCATGTCTTAAAGCAGACGTGCACAGAAAGGTCTGCTAACTACACCACAAAATTAAATGTACTTACACATTACCTTTATGTGAGCAAGGTTCACAATCCCATCACTCTTTGTAGTGGTTGATGGCAAACTGGGAAGCCATCCAGACCCTGCTGCTGTTCTCCTCGTGGGAGCGTGAAGGCCAGGCTGCGCAAACATACGACAGAAATACAAATAAATGGATGGGTGACAAATTGAAGGACAAAAACCCACAGGAAGTTGTCACCCAACTCAGCTTTATGGATCATTTTCGGGCTCAATATTTTTTAGGGTTTCTAACTGTCCAGCGGCAAATAGCAGACAGACAAAGTTAGTGACAAGCTGGTGAACATAGTGGAGCATTTACGGCAGGTAAAGAGCCAGATATCACCCTCAGGAGTTGTTTAAAACCATAACAGATCTAAAAAGAGAGACTATTGAACAGTTGTCAGGTGGTCAGGAACATGACTCTAAATTAATGCTAAATTGCTCTGTATCTGCTGGGTGTGTAAATAAGCAACTGTTTGCCATGTCAACTTAAAAGCTGATGGAGGTGTGTTTATAGCTAGTGCTGCTGTCAATTAATGCAGTTTTAAACCTGGGTGAGGAAATAACATTGAGAGGGATACCTGGCTGTGACAACAACAGCTATAATCTTATTATATGTTAGCTACCTGTTCAGAAGGCAAATTAAATGTATTTCCTCTTGAAATGTCCTCATGTCCTGAGGGCCCCCGTGGGCCCCAGTTGGGAGTGTTTACATGAGTGTTGTTACAGTGATAACTATTTTAAAATAGTTTTAATATTCTAAATAATTGTCTTAATAGCCATTTATTTACTTTATTGCCCCACCTGCTCTGTCTGGCAATACAACCCAAGCAACTCGGCGATGTTGCCACCCAGTGTATCCTGAAGCACAGAGGAACTAAATGTAGCTATTGGTTACATAGCGGACTACCAGCGGTAGGAGGAGGATGGAGATGCCGGAGAAATAGCTAACGACGAAACATCGACTCTGGTGTTTCCCACCAAACAATAACAGCGGCAGACAATGGTGTGAGTATGAAGTGTGATTTATCAACCGGAAAATGTGAAATTCGCTTGGTTTTAATCAACGTTAAGCAGCTAACGTCGACGCTGAGTCGGCCGTTTGCTACCGGACTGTTGTTCTCGCGCTGAGGAGGTAACGTTACTGCATTTGTCGGCATAAATTCGGTGCTTTATACGCTCTCGTCCTTCAGACTATTATCCGCGGTATTATTTAATGTTAACTGCTGCTACACATTAAATGATCTTTCGTTATGTAAATATGAAGGAGCTAGCGTACACCCTCTTGTAAACAGTCTGCAGTGGCACAATTCTGGTAGGGTCCCGTGATATAAAACCGCTGCCCAGCACATAGCCGGGTCCCACGCCCCGGTTTTGTGATGTCTAGCGTTTAAACGGCAGTTTGAGCACTCTTTAGATATGACTAATATATACAGTAAACTATATACACGGTTACGACTTCTTAATTGCTTAATTGACTAACATTATATAGCTAACGATGCCATCCTCGGGGGCTGTATGTTTGGCAAAGAAGCTAACTAGAAAATAGACGGAGCCCATACACAGCTCCGTTATGTTGCAGTGCGGTTTTAGTTTTCATATGAATCAAACCGGCGCCGTTATAGAGGACAAAGCAAGCGTCACTTGTCTTGAAGTAACGTTACAAATTATCTCCTTCTACGTTATTGCAAGATATAGATACCTATTTTTTTATTTTTTATTTTCACAATGTAACTGCTTTTAGCTGTGAACACGTATTAGAGCTAGATTTGACTTGATGAAACCCCAGACTAAATGCTGATGTTTTGTATGTTGGCTAACTATGAATGAACATGAAAAAGATCATTATGTTGGTAAAACGGTACAGGCCATTAGCCAGCGAGTTTTTAGGGCTGACTAAGACGTGGGTGATTTTGCTTAAAATAGGCTAAAAGCTGTTTTTCATGACTGGTAGTCTAATACAACCCTGCAGGACTTTAAGGAAATGGGGCATCAACGATTGCTGTCATATGTACAATAGCAGTGTCCAAAAGTAAAGTATTTAATTTATAATGACACAAAACTGGAAAAAAGCAAGGAACCACCAGGCTTTTGTGGAGTCGCAACCATCAGATTTTTTTGTATTTTTGCTTGATAATGAACTAAATCAGTTATCGAGTATTCATTTAGAGATTAAACGAGATTATAAACCGGTAAACTATTTTGATAGTCAATTAATTGTATGTCATTTCTCAAACTGGTTCTAGCTTCTTACATGTGAAGACTTGCAGCTTCTCTGTTGTACATAATTGTAAACTGACTTTCTTATCACATACTATACTATGACGTTTTTTTATCACATACTATACTTTGACGTTTTTTATCACATACTATACTATGATGTTTTTTATCACATACTACACTTTGACTTTTTATCACGTACTATACTGTGACTTTTTTACGACATACTATACTATGACTTTATCACATACTATACTTTGACTTTTTATCACATGACTTTATCACATACTATACTTTGACTTTTTAATCACAGACTATACTATGACTTTATCACATACTATACTATGACTTTTTTACGACATACTATGCTATGACTTTTTTACGACTTTTTTATGACATACTATACTATGACGTTTTTCACGACATACTATACTATGACGTTTTTCACGACATACTATACTATGACTGTGGTGGTGGGTGTGGTTGAGAGAGCTCAGCTGCAGAGGAGAGTGAAGGGGGGATTGGCACAGTGTGTCAGTGAGTGCACACCGGGCAGCAGGTGACAGTTATCAACATCTTGTGCCTTTAGTAGGTGAAGGAGCCCAGCAAATGCCAGTACATCATGGACTTTCAGTCTCCTGTGGCCTGTCAGCCGGTGCTAAAGCAGCAGGGCATACACAGTGAACTGTGACCCCTTTCCTTACTGGCCTAGCCTAGATTAACTTAGCCCCCCCTTGGCTAGCCAGTCTGGGGTCCTGAGGGTCCCCTCTGACATC